>JAUJYP020001328.1:0-64488 GCA_030674075.2 Linum usitatissimum | reverse complement strand
GAGGTTAGAGCGAGTGAGATAGATATTACATTCTTAAACAAGCTTGATATCCTCTAATCACTTCACAATTTAGTTCCAAGAGTTCAACATCTAAATTGAGTAGTTTTCATGGAGAAAGCGTTGTGTAACCATGGATTTTCATGATTGCTCAAACCTATCGATTCCAAATACTATGTCTCCAATATAGACATGTCCAATTTTTCCAACCAAAACTTTGACTAACATCCCCATCTCTTTTGTTCGTCTTCTTCACTAGAATTAGAGTTGATGTATGCGTCTTGTATCTATAACACTAGGATCGAAAAAGAATCATTATTCAAGTACTCCGTGTTTTTCGATACGCTCTTTTATATTTTGGTTTATACACTCTTGACATACCTGGATCTTCATACAAAAGAGTCTAAAAGAGTGCACAGAATCCTAGAAAAACAATAGGTTTGAGGTTAGAGCTATATATATTACATTCTTAAACAAGCTTGATATCCTCTAATCACTTCAACAATTTAGTTCGAAGAGTTCAACATCGAAATTCGAGTTGTTTTGAAGTGGAGAAATGTAACCATGGATTTTAATGATTGCTCAAACCTATCGATTCCAAATACTTATGTCTCCATATAGACATGTCCAATTTTTCGAACCAAAACTTCGACTAACATCCCCATCTCTTTGCTTCGTCTCCTTCATGGGATTAGAAATGATGTACATGCGTCTTGTATCTCAAACACTAGGATCGGAAAAGAATCATTATTCAAGTACTCCATGTTTTTCGATACACTCATTTATATTTTGGTATATACACTCTTGACTCTAAATGCATGTTCACACAAAATAGTCTCTGAGAGTGCACAAGTAATCCTACAAAAACAATAGGTTTGAGGTTAGATTGAGTGAGATAGATATTACATTCTTAAACAAGCTTGATATCCTCTAATCACTTCACAATTTAGTTCGAAGAGTTCAACATCGAAATTCGAGTAGTTTTGAAGTGGAGAAGGCGTTGTGTAACCATGGATTTTAATGATCGCTCAAACTTATCGATTCCAAATACTATGTCTCTACATAGACATGTCCAATTTTTCGAACCAAAAACTTCGACTAACATCCCCATCTCTTTTGTTCGTCTTCTCTTCATGGGATTAGAGTTGATGTATGCGTCTTGTATCTCGAAACACTAGGATCGAAAAAGAATCAATATTCAAGTACTCCATGTTTTTCGATACACTCATTTATATTTTGGTATATACACCTTTGACCTAGCCGCATGTTCACACAAAATAGTCTCTGAGAGTGCACATGTAATCCTCCAAAAACAATAGGTTTGAGGTTAGAGCGAGTGAGATAGATATTACATTCTTAAACAAGCGTGATATCCTCTAATCACTTCACAATTTAGTTTGAAGAGTTCAACATCAAAATTCTCGAGTAGTTTTCAAAAGGAGAAGGCGAGTCACTATGGATTTTCAGCGACTGCTCAAACCTATCGATTCCAAATACTATGTGTGCATATAGACATGTCCAATTCTTTAACCAAAACTTCGACTAACATCCCCATCTCTTTTGCCCGTCTTCTTCGTGGATTAGAGCTGATGCATGCGTCTTGTATCTCAAACACTAGATCGAAAAAGAATCATTATTCAAGTACTCCGTGTTTTTCGATACGCTCATTTATATTTTGGTTTATACACCTTTGATCTAAGCCAGATTCGTGGGCTCATGAAAGTCTTGAAAGAGGGCAAAGAATCCTACAAAAACAATAGGTTAGAGGTTAGAGCGAGAGAGATAGATATTACATTCTAAAACAAGCTTGATATCCCCCAAATCACTTCACAATTTAGTTTGAAGAGTTCAACATCGAAATTCTCGAGTAGTTTTCAATGGAGAAGGCGTTGTTTCAATCATGGATTTTCATGACGGCTCAAACCTATCGCCTCCAAATACTATGTCTCCATATAGACATGTCCAATTTATCGAACCAAAAACTTCGACTAACATCCCCATCTTTGTCTTTGCCTTCTTCATGGGATTAGAGCTGATGTATATGCCTCTTGTATCTCAAACACTAGGATCGCAAAAGAATCATTATTCAAGTACTCCGTGTTTTTCGATACGCTCATTTATATTTTGGTTTATACACTTGACCTAGCTAGATCTTCACACAAAATAGTCTTGGAGAGTGCAAAGAATCCTACAAAAACAATAGGTTTGAGGTTAGAGCGAGAGAGATAAATATTACATTCTTAAACAAGCTTGATATCCTTCAATTACTTCACAATTTAGTTTGAAGAGTTCAACATCGAAATTCCTAGTTTTCAAGTGGAGAAGGCGTTGTTTAACCATGGATTTTCATGATTGCTCAAACCTATCGATTCCAAATACTATGTCTCCATATAGACATGTCCAATTTATCGAACCAAAAACTTCGAATGAAATCCCCATCTCTTTTGTTCGTCTTCTTCAAGGCGGGGATTAGAGTTGATGTATGCGTCTTATATCTCAAACACTAGAATCGCAAAAGAATCATTATTCCAAGTACTCCGTGTTTTTCGAAACGCTCTTTTATCGTTTGGTTTATACACTCTCGACATACATGGATCTTCATACAAAAGAGTCTCGAGAGTGCGTATGAATCCTAAGAAAACAATAGGTTTGAGGTTATAGAGAGATAGATATTACATTCTTAAACAAGCTTGATATCCTCTAATCACTTCACAATTTAGTTTGAAGAGTTCAAAATTGAACAAATTCCCGAGTAATTTTCAAGTGGAGAAGGCGTTGTGTAAATCTATGGATTTTCATGATTGCTCAAACCTATCGATTCCAGTCACTATGTCTCCATATAGGCATGTCCAATTTATCGAACTAAAAACTTCGACTAACATCCCCATCTCTTTTGTTCGTCTTCTTCATGGGATTAAAGTTGATGTATGCGTCTTGTATCTCAAACACTAGGTTCCAAAAAGAATCATTATTCAAGTACTCCGTGTTTTTTTTAAATACGCTCTTTCATATTTTGGTTTATACACTCTTTGAACTAGTCAGATCTTCACACAAAATAGTCTCCTAGAGAGTGTACTTAATCCTACAAAAACAAAAGGTTTGAGGTTAGAGGGAGATAGATATTACATTCTTAAACAAGCTTGATACTTTCATCTTCAATCACTTCACAATTTAGTTCGAAGAGTTCAACATCAAAATTCTGAATAGCTTTCATGGAGAAGGCGTTGTGCCTAACCATGGATTTTCATGATTGCTCAAACCTATCGATTCCAAATACTTCATGTGTGCATATAGACATGTCCAATTTTTCGAACCAAAAAACTTCGACTAACATCCCCATCTCTTTTGTTCGTCTTCTTCATGGGATTAGAGTTGGGACATGCATGCGTCTTGTATCTCAAACACTGAAGTTCCAAAAAGAATCATTATTCAAGTACTCCGTGTTTTTAAATACGCTCTTTTATATTTTGGTTTATACACTCTTGACTTAGCCGGATCTTCACACAAAATAGTCTCGGAGAATGCACAAACTTCACAAAAACAATAGGTTTGAGGTTAGAGGGAGAGAGATAGATATTACATTCTTAAACAAGCTTGATAATTATCCCCCAATCACTTCACAATTTAATTTTAAGAGTTCAACATCGAAATTCCGAGCAGTTTCTCACAAAGAGAAGGCGTTAAAAAATTCATGGATTTTCATGATTATACTAAATCCCATCGATTCCAAATACTATGTCTCCATATAGACATGTCCAATTTATAATCCAAAAACTTCTAATTAACATCCCCATCTCTTTTGGTTCCTCGTCTTCATGGAATTAGAGTTTATGCATGCGTCTTGTATCTCAAACACTAGGATCGAAAAAGAATCATTATTCACTAATTTCGTGTTTTTTGATACGCTCTTTTATATTTTGGTTTATACACTCTTGACCTATCCTGAACCCCACACAAAAGAGCCTTTGAGAGTGTACGTAATCCTACAAAAACAATAGGTTTTATGCTATTGAGAGAGATAGATATTACATTCTTAAACAAGCTTGATATCCTCTAATCACTACACCCTCTAGCTTCAAGAGTTCAACATCACTAAAATTTCGAGTAGTTTTCACCTGGAGAAGGCGTTGTGTCATCATGTATTTTCACAGATTGCTCAAACTCATCGATTCCAAATACTATCTGTGTATATAGACATGTCCAATTTTTCTAACCAAAAACTTCGAATCACATCCCCATCTCTTTTGTTCGTCTTCTTCATGCGATTAGAGTTGATGTAATGTGTTCCTATCTATAACACTAGAATTGGAAAAGAATCATTATTCATTTACTTCCGTGTTTTTCGATACTTTTTTATATTTTGGTTTATACACTTCGCACATACCCGGATCATCACAAAAGAGTCTCTGAGAGTGCATTTAATCCTACAAAAACAATAGGGTTTGAGGTTAACTAGAGTAGTATAGATATTACATTCTTAAAAATGTGTTTTTTAATATCCTCTAATCACTTCACAATTTAGTTTGAAGAGTTCAACAACGAAATTCTCGAGTAGTTTTCAAGTGGAGAAGGCGTTGTGTAACCATGGATTTTCATGATTGCCTTTCAAACTCATCTATCTCCAAATACTATGTCTCCATATAGACATGTCTAATTTATCGAACCAAAAACTTCGACTAACATCCCCATCTCTTTTGTTTGTCTTCTCTTCATGAATTAGAGTTTATGTATGTCTTGTATCTCAAACACTAGGATCGTAAAAGAATCATTATTCAAGTACTCCGTGTTTTCCCCTACGCTCATTTAAATTTTGGTTTATACACTCTTGACCTAGCTGATCTTCACACAAAATAGTCTTGAAGAATGCATGTAATCCTACAAAAACAATAGGTTTGAGGTTAGAGAGAGATAGATATTTACCCACTTAAACAAGCTTGATATCCTCTAATCACTTCACAATTTAGTCACAAAAGAGTTCAACATCGAAATTTGAGAAGTTTTCAAGTAGAGAAGGCGTTGTGTAACCATGGATTTTCATGATTGCTCAAAACCTATCGATTCCAAATAATAAGTGGCTCCATATAGACATGTCCAATTTATAGAACTAAAATCATCTACAAAAATCCCCATCTCTTTTGTTCGTCTTCTTCACGGGATTAGAGTTTATGTAGGGACAAAGGCTTCGTATCTCAAACACTAGGATCGAAAAAGAATCATTATTCAAGTACTCCGTGTTTTTCGATACGCTCTTTTATATTTTGGTTTATACACTCTTGACTCACCTGGATCTTCATACAAAAGAGTCTCGGAGAGTGCACAGAATCCTACAAAAACAATAGGTTTGAGGTTAGAGCGAGAGAGATAGATAAAACATTCTTAAACAAGCTTGATATCCCCTAATCACTTCACAATTTATTTCGAAGAGTTCAACATCAAAAAATTTTAATAGTTTCTCAACTGGAGAAGGCGTTGTGTCACCATGGATTTTCATGATTGCTCAAACCTATCGATTCCAAATACTATCCGTGCATATAGATACGTCCAATTTTTCCAACCAAAAACTTCGACTAACATCCTCATCTCTTTGTTCGTCTTCATGGATTAGAGTTGATGAATGTGTCTTGTATCTATAACACTAGGATTGAAAAAGAATCATTATTCATATACTCCGTGTTTTTCGATACTTTTATATTTTGGTTTATACACTCTTGACATACCTCAGATCTTCACAAAAGAGTCTCGAGAGTGCAATAATCCTACAAAAACAATAGGTTTGAGGTTACAGAGAGAGATACATCATACATTCTTAAACAAGCTTGATATCCTTCAATCACTTCACAATTTAGTTTGAAGAGTTCAACATCGAAATTCTCGAGTAGTTTTCAAGTGGAGAAGGCGTTGTGTAACCATGGATTTTCATGATTGCTCAAACTCATCGATTCCAAATACTATGTCTCCAGTATAGACATGTCCAATTTATCGAACCAAAACTTTGACTAACATCCCCATCTCTTTTGTTTGTCTTCTTCATGGGATTAGAGTTTATGTATGCGTCTTTTATCTCAAACACTGTGATCGCAAAAGAATCATTATTCAAGTACTCCGTGTTTTTCGATACGCTTATTTAAATTTTGGTTTATACACTTGACCTAGCTGGATCTTCACACAAAATAGTCTTGGAGAGTGCAAAGAATCCTACAAAAACAATAGGTTTGAAAAAAAAAAGGAGGGGGGGGGGGGGGGGGGGGGGGGGGTGGGTTTAATATAGAGCGAGAGAGATAGATATTACATTCTTAAACAAGCTTGATATCCTCTAATCACTTCACAATTTAGTTTGAAGAGTTCAACATTGAAATTTTGAGTAGTTTCCAGGGGAAGAAGGTGTTGTAAATCATAGATTTTCATGATTGCTCAAACCTATCGATTCCAAATACTATGTTTGCATATAGACATGTCCAATTTTCGAACCAAAACCTTCGACTAACATCCCCATCTCTTTTCGTTCGTCTTCACTGGGATTGTGAGTTGATGTATGTAAGTGTCGTATCCATAACACTAGGATCACAAAAGAATCATTATTCAAGTACTTCCGTGTTTTTTGATACGCTCTTTTATATTTTGGTTTATACACTCTTGACATACCTGGATCTTCACAAAAGAGTCTCGATATGGCTCAATCCTACAAAATCAATAGGTTTGAGGTTACAGAAAGAGAGATAGATATTACATTCTTAAACAAGCTTGATATCCTCTAATCACTTCACAATTTAGTTTGAAGAGTTCAACATCGAAATTCTGAGTAGTTTTCACCTGGAGAAGGCGTTGTGTAACCATGGATTTTAATGATTGCTCAAACCCATTCGATTCCAAATACTATGTCTCCATATGTATACAAATTCAATTTATCTAACCAAAAACTTCATCTAACATCCCCATCTCTTTTGCTCTGCCTTCCTCACGGGATTAGAGTTTATCGATGTGTTCCATCTATAACACTAGGATTGAAAAAGAATCATTATTCAAGCACTTTGTGTTTTTCGATACTTTTATATTTTGGTTTATACACTCTCGATATACTGATCTTCACAAAAGAGTCTCAGAGAGTGCATGTATCTCACAAAAACAATAGGTTTGAGGTTACAGTGAGAGAGATAGATATTACATTCAATATGCTTCTCCGTATATCCTCTAATCACTTCACAACTTAGTTTGAAGAGTTCAACATCGAAATTCCTAGTTTTCAAGGGGAGAAGGCGCTGTGTAACCATGGATTTTCATGATTGGTCAAACTTATCGATTCCAAATACTATGTCTCCATATAGACATGTCCAATTTATCGAACCAAAAACTTCGACTAACATCCCCATCTCTTTTGTTTGTTCTCTTCATGGATTAGAGTTTATGTATGTGCCTCGTATCTCAAACACTAGGATCGCAAAAGAATCATTAATCTGCTAATTGGCAAGCTGATACGCTCATTTAAATTTTGGTTTATACACTCGTGATCTATCTGGATCTTCACACAAAATAGTCTTCGGAGAGTGCAAAGAATCCTACAAAAACAATAGGTTTGAGTGTTGCAGCGAGAGAGATAGATATTACATTCTTAAACAAGCTTGATATCCTCTAATCACTTCACAATTTAGTTTGAAGAGTTCAACATTGAAATTTTGAGTAGTTTCGAGGTGGAAAAGGTGTTGTGTAATCATGCGAGATTTCTCATGATTGCTCAAACCTATCGATTCCAAATACTATGTTTGCATATAGACATGTCCAATTTTTCGAACTAAAACCTCTCCACTAACATCCCCATCTCTTTTGTTCGTCTTCTTCACGGATTATTGCTGATGTATGCGTCTTGTATCTCAAACACCAGGATCCCCAAAGAATTCATTATTCAAGGCCTTTGTGTTTTTGGATACGCTCTTCTATATTTTGGTTTATACACTTTTGACCTATCCGGATCTTCATACAAAAGAGTCTCTGAGAGTGCATGAGACCCACAAAATACAAAAAGTTTGAGGTTAGAGCGAGAGAGATAGATACGACATATTCTTAAACAAGCTTGATATCCTCTAATCACTTCACAATTTATTTCGAAGAGTTCAACATCAAAATTCTGAGTAGTTTTTAAGTGGAGAAGGCGAGTCACCATGGATTTTCACTATCGCTCAAACTCATCTATTCCAAATACTATCCGTGCATATAGACATGTCCAATTTTTCTAACCAAAAACTTCGACTTAACATCCTCATCTCTTTTGTTCGTCATGGGATTAGAGTTGATGTATGTGTCTCGCATCTCAGCAATACCAGGATTGAAAATGAATCAATGGTCACTATTACCCGCTGTTTCTTAATACTCTCTTTTATATTTTGGTTTATACACTCTTTACCCACTGGATCTTCAGCACAAAAGAGTCTCTGAGAGTGCGCAGAATCATAGAACATGAATATGTTCGCTATTGGGAGAGATAGATATTACATTCTTAAACAAGCTTGATATCCTCTAATCACTTCACACTCCAGTTTGAAGAGTTCAACATCGAAATTCCTAGCAGTTTTCATGTGGAGTGGCTGCGTCAGGTAATCAAGGATTTTTCAAGTGATTGCTCAAACCTATCGATTCCAAATACTATGTCTCCATATAGACATGTCCAATTTATCGAACCAAAAACTTCGACTAACATCCCTATCTCTTTTGTTTGTCTTCTCTATGGGATTAGAGTTTATGTATGCAACTTGAATCTCAAACACTAAGACCGCAAAAGAATCATTATTCAAGTACTCCGTGTTTTTCGATACGCTCATTTAAATTTTGGTTTATACACTCTTGACTCATTTGGATCTTCACACAAATTAGTCTTGGAGAATGCAATCTCATGCCAAAAGTCATTAGATTTGAGGTTAGAGGGAGAGAGGAGCAGATATTACATTCTTAAACAAGCTTGATATCCTCTAATCACTTCAGTATTTAGAATCAAGAGTTCAACATCGAAATTCCAGTAGTTTTCAAGTGTAGAAGGCGTTGTATAACCATGGATTATAAAGATTGCTCAAACTCATCGATTCCAAATACTATGTCTGCATATGTCCACTGGGCAGAACTAAAAACTTCCACTCAACATCCTTATCTCTTTTGTTCGTCTCTTCATGGAATTAGAGTTTACATATGCTGTCATGAATCCTAAACACTAGGATCGAAAAAGAATCATTATGCTGGCACTTGTAGCTTTTTGATACGCTCTCTTAGGCTTTGGGTTTATACAATCTTGATTCATCTCGGATCTTCATACAAAAGAGTCTCGGAGAGTGCACAGAATCCTACAAAAACAATAGGTTTGAGGTTAGAGCCACAGAGATTGATATTACATTCTTTAAAATGCTTCTGATATCCTCTAAATCACTTCACAATTTAATTTCAAGAGTTCAACATCAAAATTTTACTCGTTTTCAAGTGGTTAAGGCGTTGTCTCACCATGGATTTCTATGATTGCTCAACCCTATCTATCCTAAACATTGTCTGCATATAGACATGTCCAATTTTCTAACCAAAACCTTCGAATGGGCTTGTCCCATCTCTTTTGTTCGTCTTCTTCATGGATTAGAGCTGATGTATGTCTTGTATCTATAACACTAGGATTGAAAAGGAATCATTATTCATTTACTCCTCCTGTTTTTCGATACTCTCTTTGATATTTTGGTTTATACACTCTTGATACACTGATCTTCATGAGAGTCTCTTAGAGTGCTTAATCCTACAAATTCATTAGGCTCGAGGTTAATTCCAGAGATAGATATTACATTCTTACTCAAGCTTGATATCCTCTAATCACTTCACAATTTAGTTTGAAGAGTTCAACATCGAAATTCGAGTAGTTTTCATGTGGAGAAGGCGTTGTGTAACCATGGATTTTCATGATTGCTCAAACCTATCGATTCCAAATACTATGTCTCCATATAGACGTGGCGTTCAATTTATCGAACCAAAAACTTCGACTAACATCCTCATCTCTTTTGTTTGTCTTCTTCATGGGATTAGAGTTTATGTATGCGTCTTGTATCTCAAACACTAGAATCAAAAGAATTCATTATTCTAAGCACGTGTTTTTCGTTAGTTGAGCTCATTTAAATTTTGGTTTATACACTTCGACCTAGCTGGATCTTCACACAAAATAGTCTTGGAGAGTGCAAAGAATCCTACAAAAACAATAGGTTTGAGGTTAGAGCGAGAGATAGATATTACATTCTTAAACAAGCTTGATATCCTCCAATCACTTCACAATTTGGCTTGAAGAGTTCAACATTGAAATTTTGAGTAGTTTCGAGGTGGAGAAGGTGTTGTGTAACCATGGATTTTCATGATTGCTCAAACCTATCGATTCCAAATACTATGTTTGCATATAGATATGTCCAAATTTTTTCGAACCAAAACCTTCGACTAACATCCCCATCTCTTTTCATGTTCAGCTCCTTCACGGGATTAGAGTTGATGTACGTGTTCGTATCTATAACACTAGGATTGAAAAAGAATCATTATTCAAGGCAATTCGTGTTTTTTGATACGCTCTTTTATATTTTGGTTTATACACTCTTGACATACCCGGATCTTCATACAAAAGAGTCTCTGAGAGTGTTTAATCCTACAAAATGAATAGGTTTGAGGTTACAGGGAGAGAGATAGATATTACATTCTTGAAAAAGCTTGATATCCTCTAATCACTTGCCAATTTAGTTTGAAGAGTTCAACATCGAAATTCCGAATAGTTTTCAAGTGAAGCAACAGGCAATCATGGATTTTAATGATTGCTCAAACCTATCGATTCCAAATACTATGTCTCCATATAGACATGTCCAATTTATCGAACCAAAAACTTCGACTAACATCCCCATCTCTTTTGTTCGTCTTCTTCACGGGATTAGAGTTAATGTATGTGTCTTGTATCTATAACACTAGGATTGAAAAAGAATCATTATTCAAGTACTCCGTGTTTTTCCCTGCTCTCTTTTATATTTTGCTCTTTACACTCTTGACTAAATGGATCTTCATAAGAGTCTCTAGAGTGCAATGCATCCTACAAAATCAATAGGTTTGAGGTTATGGAGAGAGAGATAGATATTACATTCTTAAATGCATGCCAAGCCGTATATCCTCTAATCACTTCACAACTTAGGTTTGAAGAGTTCAAACATCGAAATTTCGAGTAGTTTTCAAGTGGAGAAGGCGTTGTGTAACCATGGATTTTCATGATTGCTCAAAACTCCTATCGATTCCAAATACTATGTCTCCATATAGACATGGTCCAATTTATCGAACCAAAAACTTCGACTAACATCCCCATCTCTTTTGTTTGTCTTCTTCATGGGATTAGAGTTTATGTATGCCATTTTGTATCTCAAACACTAGGATCGCAAAAGAATCATTATTCAAGTACTCCGTGTTTTTCGATACGCTCATTTAAATTTTGGTTTATGCTACTCAATCTAGCTGGACTTTCACACAAAATAGTCTTGGAGAGTGCAAAGAATCCTACAAAAACAAGGGTTTGAGGCCAGAGCGAGAGAGATAGATATTACATTCTTAAACAAGCTTGATATCCTCTAATCTCAACACAATTTAGTTTGAAGAGTTCAACATTGAAACTCTTGAGTAGTTTTGAGGTGGAGAAGGTGTTGTTTAACCATGGATTTTCATGATTGCTCAAACCTATCGATTCCAAATACTATGTTTTTTGGCATATCCAATTTTTCGAACCAAACTCTTCGATCAACATCCCCATCTCTTTTGTTCGTCTTCATTCCTGGATTAGAGTTGATGTATGTGTTTCGTATCTATAACACTAGGATTGAAAAAGAATCATTACCGCAAAAGGTTCGTGTTTTTTGATACGCTCTTTTATATTTTGCTTTATACACTCTTGACATACCTCATCTTCACGTAAGGGCGCATTTTAGAGAGTGCATGCATCTCACAAAATAAGTAGGCTTTATGTTCGCTGTGAGAGATAGATATTACATTCTTAAACAAGCTTGATATCCTCTAATCACTTCACAATTTAGTTTGAAGAGTTCAACATCGAAATCTCCGAGTCGTTTCTTGCAAGGTGGAGAAGGCGTTGTGTAACCATGGATTTTAATGATTGCTCAAACCTATCGATTCCAAATACTATGTCTCCATATAGACATGTCCAATTTATCGAACCAAAAACTTCCACTAACATCCCCATCTCTTTTGTTCGTTCTCTTCATGGATTAGAGTTGATGTATGTGCGGCTCAGTCTCCCAAACACTAGACTCGCAAAAGAATCATTATTCAAGTGCTCCGTGTTTTTCGATATGCTCTTTTTATATTTTGGTTTATACACTCTCGACATACCTCGATCTTCATACAAAAGAGTCTCTGAGAGTGCACAGAATCCTACAAAAACAATAGGTTTGAGATTACAGGGAGAGAGATAGATATTACATTCTTAAACAAGCTTGATATCCTCCAATCACTTCACAATTTAGTTTGAAGAGTTCAACACCGAAATTCTCGAGTAGTTTTCACCTGGAGAAGGCGTTGTGTAACCATGGACTTTCTATGATTGCTCAAACCTATCGATGGCAAATACTATGTCTCCATATAGATATGTCCAATTTATCGAACCAAAAACTTCGACTAACATCCCCATCTCTTTTGTTCGTCTTCTTCATGGGATTAGAGTTGATGTATGCGTCTTGTATCTCAAACACTAGGTTCCAAAAAGAATCATTATTCAAGTACTTCCGTGTTTTTGGATACGCTCTTTTATATTTTGGTTTATACACTCTTGACCTACCTGGATCTTGATACAAGTGAGTCTCGAGAGTGCATGTATCCTACAAAAACAATAGGTTTGAGGTTAGAGCGACAGATAGATATTACATTCTTAAACAAGCTTGATATCCTCTAATCACTTCACAATTTAGTTCGAAGAGTTCAACATCAAAATTCTGAATAGTTTTCAAGTGGAGAAGGCGTTGTGTCACCATGGATTTTCATGATTGCTCAAACCTATCGATTCAAAATACTATGACTCTATATAGACAAGTCCAATTGTCCGAACCAAAAACTTCGACTAACATCCCCATCTCTTTTGTTCGTCTTCTTCATGGTATTAGAGTTGATGGGCGGCCTCCATCTCAAAACACTAAAGATCAGAAAAGAATCATTATTCAAGTACTCCGTGTTTTTCGATATGTTGCCTATATTTTGGTTTATACACTTGATCTAGCTGATCTTCACACAAAATAGTCTTGGAGAGTGGAAAGAATCCTACAAAAACAATCGGTTTGAGGTTAGAGCGAGAGAGATAGATATTACATTCTTAAACAAGCTCGATATCCTCTAATCACTTGACAATTTAGTTTGAAGAGTTCAACATTGAAATTTTGAGTAGTTTTGAGGTGGAGAAGGTGTTGTGTAACCATGGATTTTCATGATTGCCTTCAAACCTATCGATTCCAAATACTATGTTTTGTGTATAGACATGTCCAATTTTTCGAACCAAAAACTTTGACTAACATCCCCATCTCCTTTGTTCACCTCCTTCATGGGATTAGAGTTGATGTATGTGTCTTGTATCTATAACACTAGGATTGAAAAAGAATCATTATTCAAGTACTCTGTGTTTTTCGATACGCTCTTTTATATTTTGGTTTATACACTCTTGATATACCTGGAACTTCGCAGGGGAGCCTTTTGAGAGTGCAATGTAATCCTACAAAAATAGTAGAAGGTTTGAGGTTCGAGCTAGAGATAGATATTACATTCTTAAACAAGCTTGATAAAGAGTCCTCTTAATCACTTGACAATTTAGTTTGCAGAGCTCCAACATTGAAATTGAGTAGTTTTGAGGCTTTCCAGAAGGTGTTGTGTAACCATGGATTTTCATGATTGCTCAAACCTATCGATTCCAAATACTATGAATCGTATATAGACATGTCCAATTTTTCGAACCAAAACTTCCACCAACATCCCCATCTCTTTTGTTCATCTTCTTCACGGGATTAGAGTTGATGTATGGGTTCTGTATCTATAACACTAGGATTGAAAAAGAATCATTATTCAAGTACTTTGTGTTTTTCGATACATATGTTTATATTTTGGTTTATACACTCTCGACATACCCGGATCTTCATACAAAAGAGTCTCTGAGAGTGCATTTAATCCTACAAAAATAGTAGGTTTGAGGTTTGAGAGAGAGAGATAGATATTACATTCTTAAACAAGCTTGACCATCCTTTAATCACTTCACAATTTAGTTTGAAGAGTTCAAATAATTGAAATTTTATTAGTTTTGAGGTGGAGAAGAAAAAGGGTAACCATGGATTTTCATGATTGCTCAAACTCATCGATTCCAAATATGTCTCCATATATAGGTGTCCAATTTATCGAATCAAAAACTTCTATCAACATCCCCATCTCTTTTGTTCATCTTCTTCATGTGGATTAGAGTTGATGGGGAAGCAAGGTTTTTGTATCTCAAACAATAGGATCCCAAAAGAATTCATTATCTAAGTACTCCAAGCTTTTCGATACGATTTATGTTTTGGTGTATACACTCTTGACCTAGCTGGATTCTTCACTTTCAATAGTCTTAGAGTTTACAATCCTACAAAAACAACAGGTTTGAGGTTAGAGCGAGAGAGATATTACATTCTTAAACAAGTCATGATATTCTCTAATCACTTCACAATTTAGTTTGTTCAATTCAAATATTGAAATTTTGAGAAGCTTTGAGGTGAAAAAAAAATAAAACCATGGATTTTCATGATTGCTCAAACCTATCGATTCCAAATATGTTTGTCACAAGATAGTCGCGTCCAATTTCTTTTCTAACCAAAAATTTCCACTGGCATCCTAATCTCTTTTGTTCGTCTTCTTCACGGGATTAGAGTTACTGCATGTGTCTTGTATCTGATGTAACACTAGGATTGAAAAAGAATCATTATTCTTGTTACTCCGTGTTTTTCTGTACATTTTCTTTATATTTTGGTTTATACACTCTATACCGGGATCTTCTTACACAAAAGAGTCTCTGAGAGTGCAATAATCCTACAAAAACAATAGGTTTGAGGTTATCTAGAGAGATAGATATTACATTCTTAAACAAGCTTGGATATCCTCTATAATCACTTTAGAATTTAGTTCGAAGAGTTCAACATCGAAATTTCACTAGTTTTCAAGCTGAGAAGGGCGCAGTGTAACCATGGATTTTCATGATTGCTCAAACCTATCGATTCTAAATATCATGTCTCCATAGACATGTCCAATTTATCCAACCAAAAACTTCCACCAACATCCTGAGCCCTTTTGTTTGTCTTCATGGATTAGAGCTTATGTGAGTGCCTTGTATCTCAAACACTAGGATCTGTTTTTGAATCATTATTCAAGTACTCTAAGTTTTTCGATACGCTTAATAAATTCCTTAATACACTTTTGACCTAGCTGAATCTTTTGACAAAATAGTCTTGCGAGAACAAAAGAATCATAGGAAAACAATAGGTTTGAGGTTAGAGCGAGAGAGATAGATATTACATTCTTAAAACAAGCTTCGATATCCTCTAATCACTTGACAATTGACTTTCAAGAAAGCAAACATTGAAATTTTGAGAAGTTTTGAGGTGGAGAAGGTGTTGTGTGTTCGTTTTGTTTTTCACATGATTGCTCAAACCCATTGGACTGTAAACAGAAGTGTTTGCATACATAGATAATATGTCCAATTTTTCAAATTAAACTAAGACTAACATCCTGACACTCCCTTTTGTCTGCTTCCTTCTCTACTTGGATTATAGAACATGCTTGCGTGTCTTGCATCTATATAACACTAGGATTGAAAAAGTTAATCAATATTCAAGTACCTCGTGTTTCTTGATACGCTCATAGATATTTTGGTTTATACACTCTTGACATACCTGGATCTTCACAAAAGAGTCTCCTTTACACTACTTAATCCTACAAAAATAAATAGGTTTGAGATTCGCTAGGAGAGATAGATGATACACTCCTAAACAGTTTTGATATCCTCTAATCAATTCACAATTTAGTTTCAAGAGTTCAACATCTAAATCTCCGAAGTAGTTTCTATGTATATAAAGCAATAAAAAACCATGGATTTTAATGATTGCTCAAACCCTATCGATTCCAACAATACCATGTCTCCATATGGACATGTCCAATTTATCGAACTGCAAAAGCTTCGACTAACATCCCCATCTCCTTTGTTCATCTTCTTCATGATCTTACTCTTGATGTATGCCTCTAGTATCTCAAATAACTAGGATCGGCAAAAGAAATCCATTATCCTGGCACTCCTTGTTTTTCTATTTGCTCTTTTAGTTATCTACATTTATACACTCTCGACACACTGATCTCCACAAAAGAGTCCTCAGAGTACGTAATCCTGTCACTACAAAAACTAGCTTTGAGGTTATAGCTTGTGATTGATATTGTATTCTCTTACAAGCTTGATATCTTCTAATCACTTCACATCATAGCCCGAAGAGTTCAACATCAAAAATTCTGAGTAGTTTCTATATGAACAAGACAATGTGTCACTATGGATTGTTTTGATAGGTCAAATCTATCGATTCTAAATGTAGGTAGTCATGTCCAATCTTTTGAACTAAAATTTTCTGTAATTAACATCCTCATCTTTTGTTCTTCGTCTTCATGGTACAGATGATGTATGAGACTTGCATCTCAAACACCAGGATCGAAAAAGAATCATTATCCTGGCAAGTCATGTTTCTTAATATGTTCTTTTATATTTTCGTTTACACACGAATGGACTCGAATGGAGCTCCATAAAATAGTCTCGAGTGCAAAGAATCATAAAATGGACTAGGTTAGAGTAGGTTAGAACTAGAGAGATAGATATTACAATCTTTGGAATGGTTGTATATCTTCTAATCACCGTATTAAAATTTACTTTGAAAGAGTCTAACATCGAAATTCTGCGTGAAGCTATAGAAGGCGTTGTGTAACCATGGATTTTCATGATTGCTCAAACCTATCGATTCCAAATACTATATTTGCATATAGACATGTCCAATTTTTGAACCAAAACTTTGACAATCATCCCCATCTCTTTCTTGTTTCTACTTTCCAATGGATTAGAGTTGATGTATGCTACCAGGATCTCATAACACTAGGATTGAAAAAGAATCATTATTCAAGTACTCCGTGTTTTTCGATACGCTCTTTTATAACATTCCGGTTTATACACTTCCCTCATCTAATGATCTCCACACAAAATAGTCTCGAAGAGTGCATTATAATCCTACAAAAACAATAAATATGAAATTAGAGCGAGAGAGATAGATATTACATTCTTAAACAAGCTTGATATCCTCTTATCACTTCACAATTTAGTCTGTAATGTAGCTCAACATCGAAATTCTAAGCAGTTTTAAAGTGGAGAAGGCGTTGTGTCACCATGGATTTTCATGATTGCTCAAACCTATCGATTCCAAATACTTTGTCTCCATATGGTGATGTCCACTTTTTCGAACCAAAAACTTCGACTAACATCCCTATCTCTTTGTTCGTCTTCTTCATGGGATTAGAGTTGATGTATGCGTCTTGTATCTCAAACACTAGGTTCCAAAAAGAATCATTATTCAAGTACTCCGTGTTTTTGGATACGCTCTTTTATATTTTGGTTTATACACTCGACCTACCTTGATCTTCATACAAAAGAGTCTCAGTGAGAGTGTTTAATCCTACAAAAACAATAGGGTTTGAGGTTAGAGCGACAGAGATAGATATTACATTCTTAAACATGCTTGATATCCTCTAATCATTTCACAATTTAGTTCTAAGAGTTCAACACTCTAAAATTCGAGTAGTTTTCAAGTGGAGAAGGCGTTGTGTCACCATGGATTTTCATGATTGCTCAAACCAATCCAAACCAAAATACTATGACTCTATATAGACAAGTCCAATTGTCCGAACCAAAAGCTCAGACCATCATCCCCATCTCTTTTGTTCGTCTTCTTCATGGTATTAGAGTTGATGTATGCGTCTTGTATCTCAAACACTAGGATCGAAAAAGAATCATTATTCAAGTACTCCGTGTTTTTCGATACGCTCATTTATATTTTGGTTTATACACTCTTGACCTAGCTGGATCTTCACACAAAATAGTCTGAGAGTGCAAAGAATCCTACAAAAGCACAATCGGTTTGAGGTTAGAGCGAGAGAGATAGATATTACATTCTTAAACAAGCTCGATATCCTCTCTAATCACTTTATAATTGAGTTTGAAGAGTTCAACATTGAAATTTTGAGTAGTTTTGAGGTGGAGAAGGTGTTGTGTAACCATGGATTTTCATGATTGCTCAAACCTATCGATTCCAAATGATATATTTGCATATAAGAAGTGTCCAATTTTTCGAACCAAAAACTTTGATCATAACATCCCCATCTCTTTTGTTCTTATCTTCTTCACGGGATTAGAGTTGATGTATGTGTCTTGTATCTATAACACTAGGATTGAAAAAGAATCATTATTCAAGTACTCTGTGTTTTTCGATACGCTAAAATATATTTTGGTTTATACACTCTTGACATACTCCGCATCTTTGCCAAAGAGTCTCTAGAGGTCATTTAATCCTACAAAAATAGTAGGTTTGAGGTTTGAGCGAGAGATAGATATTACATTCTTAAACAAGCTTGATATCCTCTAATCACTTGACAATTTAGTTCCAAGAGTTCAACATTGAAATTTTGAGTAGTTTTGAGGTGGAGAAGGTGTTGTGTAACCATGGATTTTCATGATTGCTCAAACCTATCGATTCCAAATACTATGATTGCATATAGGCATGTCCACTTCTTCAACCAAAAACTTCGACTAACATCCCCATCTCTTTTGTTCATCTTCTTCACGAATTGCAGTTGATGTATGTGTCTTGTATCTATAACACTAGGATTGAAAAAGAATCATTATTCAAGTACTCTGTGTTTTTCGATACGGTCTTTTTATATTTTGGTTTAATACACTCTTGACATAACTCGGATCTTCATACAAAAGAGTCTCGAAAATTGCATGTAATCCTACAAAAATAGTAGGTCGGAGGTTTGAGTGAGAGAGATAGATATTACATGCCTAAACAAGCCTGATATCCTCTAATCACTTCACAATTTAGCTCAAAGAGTTCAACATTGAAATTTGAGTAGTTTTGAGGAAAAGAAGGTGTTGTGTAACCATGGATTTTCATGATTGCTCAAACCTATCGATTCCAAATACTATGTCTCCACATGGATGTGTCCAATTTATCGAACCAAAAACTTCGACTAACATCCCCATCTCTTTTGTTCATCTTCATGGGATTAGAGTTGATGTATGCGTCTTGTATCTCAAACACTAGGATCGCAAAAGAATCACAATTCAAGTACTCCGTGTTTTTCGATACGCTCATTTATGTTTTGCGAAATACCCTTGACCTAGCTGGATCTTCACACAAAATAGTCTCAAAGGTAAAAAAAAAAAAAAAAAAAAAAAAAAAAAAAAAAAAAAAAAAAAAAAAAAAAAAAAAAAAAAAAAAAAAAAAAAAAAAAAAAAAAAAAAAAAAAAAAAAAAAAAAAAAAAAAAAAAAAAAAAAAAAAAAAAAAAAAAAAAAAAAAAAAAAAAAAAAAAAAAAAAAAAAAAAAAAAAAAAAAAAAAAAAAAAAAAAAAAAAAAAAAAAAAAAAAAAAAAAAAAAAAAAAAAAAAAAAAAAAAAAAAAAAAAAAAAAAAAAAAAAAAAAAAAAAAAAAAAAAAAAAAAAAAAAAAAAAAAAAAAAAAAAAAAAAAAAAAAAAAAAAAAAAAAAAAAAAAAAAAAAAAAAAAAAAAAAAAAAAAAAAAAAAAAAAAAAAAAAAAAAAAAAAAAAAAAAAAAAAAAAAAAAAAAAAAAAAAAAAAAAAAAAAAAAAAAAAAAAAAAAAAAAAAAAAAAAAAAAAAAAAAAAAAAAAAAAAAAAAAAAAAAAAAAAAAAAAAAAAAAAAAAAAAAAAAAAAAAAAAAAAAAAAAAAAAAAAAAAAAAAAAAAAAAAAAAAAAAAAAAAAAAAAAAAAAAAAAAAAAAAAAAAAAAAAAAAAAAAAAAAAAAAAAAAAAAAAAAAAAAAAAAAAAAAAAAAAAAAAAAAAAAAAAAAAAAAAAAAAAAAAAAAAAAAAAAAAAAAAAAAAAAAAAAAAAAAAAAAAAAAAAAAAAAAAAAAAAAAAAAAAAAAAAAAAAAAAAAAAAAAAAAAAAAAAAAAAAAAAAAAAAAAAAAAAAAAAAAAAAAAAAAAAAAAAAAAAAAAAAAAAAAAAAAAAAAAAAAAAAAAAAAAAAAAAAAAAAAAAAAAAAAAAAAAAAAAAAAAAAAAAAAGAGTGCAAAGAATCCTACAAAAACAATAGCTTAGAGGTTAGAGCTATAAAAATAGATATTACATTCTCAAACAAAGCTTGATATTCTCTAATCACTTCACAATTTAGTTTGGAAGAGTTCAACATTGAAATTTTCACAAGTTTTGAGGTGGAGAAGGTGTTGTGTAACCATGGATTTTCATGATTGCTTCAAACTTATCGATTCCAAATACTTAGGAAGTTTGCATATAGACATGTCCAATTTTTCAAACTAAAAACTTCGACTAACATCCTCATCTCTTTTGTTCGTCTTCTTCACGGATTGTGAGTTAATGTATGTGTCTTGTATCTCATACACTAGGATTTAAAAAGAATCATTATTCTTGTTACTCTGTGTTTTTCGATACAAAAGTTTATATTTTGGTTTATACACTCTTGACATACCCGGATCTTCATACAAAAGAGTCTCTCGGAGAGTGCACTTAATCCTACAAAAACAATAGGTTTGAGGTTACAGTGGGAGAGAGATAGATATTACATTCTTAAACAAGCTTGATATCCTCTAATCACTTCACAATTTAGTTTGAAGAGTTCAACATCGAAATTCGAGTAGTTTTCAAGTGGAGAAGGCGTTGTGTAACCATGGATTTTCATGATTGCTCAAACCTATCGATTCCAAATACTATGTCTCCATATAGACATGTCCAATTTATCAAATTCAAAACTTCGACTAACATCCCCATCTCTTTTGTTTGTCTTCTTCATGGGATTAGAGTTTATGTATGCGTCTTGTATCTCAAACAATTAGGATCGCAAAAGAATCATTATTCAAGTACTCCGTGTTTTTCGATACGCTCATTTAAATTTTGGTTTATACACTCTCGACCTAGCTGGATCTTCACACAAAATAGTCTTGGAGAGTGCAAAGAATCCTACAAAAACAATAGGTTTGAGGTTAGAGCGAGAGAGATAGATATTACATTCTTAAAAATGTTTTATATCCTGCAATCACTTCACAATTTAGTTTGAAGAGTTAAACATTGAAATTTTGAGTAGTTTTGAGGTGGAGAAGGTGTTGTGTAACCATGGATTTTTCATGATTGCTCAAACCTATTGATTCCAAATACTATGTTTGCATATAGACATGTCCAATTTTTCGAACCAAACCCTTCCACTAACATCCCCATCTCTTTTGTTCGTCTTCCCCACGGGATTAGAGTTGACGTATGTGTCTCGTATCTATAACACTAGGATTGACAAAGAATCATTATTCAAGTACTCCGTGTTTTTTGATACGCTCTTTTATATTTTGGTTTATACACTCTTGACATACCTGGATCTTCTCACAAAAGAGTCTTGGAGAGTGCAATCAATCCTACAAAATGAATAGGTTTCAGGCCAAGGTGAGAGAGATAGATATTACATTCTTAAACAAGCTTGATATCCTCTTAATCACTTCACAAGTCAGTTTGAAGAGTTCAACATCGAAATTTCCGAGTAGTTTTCAAGTGGAGAAGGCGTTGTGTAAATCATGGATTTTAATGATTGCTCAAACCTATCGATTCCAAATACTATGTCTCCATATAGACATGTCCAATTTATCGAACCAAAAACTTCGACTAACATCCCCATCTCGGTTGTTCATCTTCTTCATGGGATTAGAGTTGATGTATATGCCTTGTATCTCAAACACTAGGATCGCAAAAGAATCATTATTCAAGTACTCCGTGTTTTTCGATATGCTCTTTTATATTTTGGTTTATACACTCTCGACATACCTGGATCTTCACACAAAAGAGTCTCAGAGGAGTGCATTTAATCCTACAAAAACAATAGGTTTGAGGTTACAGAGAGGTAGATAAATATTACATTCTTACACAAGCTTGATATCCTCTAATCACTTCACAATTTAGTTCGAAGAGTTCAACATCAAAATTCTGAGTAGTTTTCAAGTGCAAAAGGCGTTGTGTCACCATGGATTTTCATGATTGCTCAAACTTATCGATTCCAAATACTATGCCTCACATAGACATGTCCAATTTTTCGAATCAAAAACTTGTATCAACATCCTCATCTCTTTTGTTCGCCTTCCTCATGGTATTAGAGATGATGTATGCGTCTAGTATCTCAAACACTAGGATCGAAAAAGAATCATTATTCAAGTACTTGTGTTTTTCGATACGCTCATTTATATTTTGGTTTATACACTCTTGACCTAATAAGATCTTCACACAAAATAGTCTCTGAAAGAATCCTACAAAAACAATCGGTTTGAGGTTAGAGCGAGAGAGATAGATATTACATTCTTAAACAAGCTTGATATCCCCTAATCACTTGACAATTTAGTTTGAAGAGTTCAACATTGAAAATTTTGAGTAGTTTTGAGGTGGAGAAGGTGTTGTGTAAGCATGATTTTTCATGATTGCTCAAACCTATCGATTCCAAATACTATGTTTGCATATAGACATGTCCAATTTTTCGAACCAAAAACTTTGACTAACATCCCCATCTCTTTTGTTCATCTTCTTCACGGGATTAGAGTTGATGTATGTGTGTCGTATCTCCCCCACCAGATTCGAAAAAGAATCATTATTCAAGTACTCTGTGCTTTTCGATACGCTAAGTTATATTTTGGTTTATACACTCTTGATATATCTGGATCTTCATACAAAAGAGTCTCGGAGAGAGCATTTAATCCTACAAAAATAGCAGGTTTGAGGTTTGAGCGAGAGATAGATATTACATTCTTAAACAAGCTTGATATCCTCTAATCACTTGACAATTTAGTTTGAAGAGTCCAACATTGAAATTTAAGGTTTTGAGGAGAAGGTGCTGTGTAACCATGGATTTTCATGATTGCTCAACCTATCGATTCCAACATGATTGCATATAGATATTGTCCAATTTTTTCAAACTCGACACATCCCCATCTCTTTTGTCTATCTTTCACGGATTAGAGCTGATGCATGTGTCTTGTATCTATAACACCATCAGAAAGAATCATTATTCAAGTATCATGTTTTTCACGCTCTTTTTTTATATTTTGGTTTATACCTTGATATCTTCAGGATCTTCGTAGTCTTGAGGAACTTACAAAAATAGTATTGCGGTTTGATGAGATAGATATTACATTCTTAAACAAGCTTGATATCCTCTAATCACTTCACAATTTAGTTTGAAGAGTCTAACATTGAAATTTTGAGTAGTTTTGAGGTGAGGTGTAACCATGGATTTTCATGGAGATTGCTCAAAACTTCCATCTAGATTCCAAACACTATGTCTCCATATAGATGTCCATCAACTAAAATCAACAACATCCCCATCTCTTTATTCATCTTCTTCATGGGATTAGACACATGGCCTTGTATCTCAAACACTAGGATCGCAAAAGAATCATTCAAGTACTCCGTGTTTTTTCACACGCTCATTTATGTTTTGGTGTATACACTTGACCTAGCTGGATCTTCACACAAAATATTCAGATGTGCAAAGAATCCTACAAAACAATAGTTGTTTGAGGTTAGATGGGAGAGATAGATATTACATTCTTAAACAAGCTTATTTCTAATCACTTCACAATCAGTCTAAGAGTCTAACATTGAAATTTTGAGGTTTTGAGGAGAAGGTGTTGTGTAACCATGGATTTTCATGATTGGCTCAAACTCCATCGATTCCAAATTGGACATGCTCTTGCACATAGACATGTCCATAATTTTCAACCAAAAACTTCGACTAACATCCCCATCTCTTTTGTCTTGCCTTTCTCACGGGATTAGAGTTAATGTATGTAAATTTTCTATCTCAAACACGAGGATCGAAAAAGAATCATTATTCAAGTACTCCATGTTTTTCGATACCTCATTTTATATTTTGGTATGTACACTCTTGACTTATACTTGGATACTCACAAAAGAGTCTCGGAGAGTGCACGAATCCTACAAAACACAATAGGCTCGAGGTTACAGCAGAGAGATAGATAGTACAATGCTTAAACAAGCTTGGATATCCTCTAATCACTTCACAATTTGGTTTGAAGAGTTCAACATCGAAATTTCCGAGCAGTTTTCAAGTGGAGAAGGCGTTGTATCACACATGGATTTTCATGATTGCTCAAACCTATAGATTCCAAATACTATGTCTCCATATAGACATGTCCAATTTTCCTAACCAAAAACTTCGACTAACATCCTCATCTCTTTTGTTCGTCTTCTTCATGGGATTAGAGTTGATGTATGCGTCTTGTATCTCAAACACTAGGATCGCAAAAGAATCATTATTCAAGTACTCTGTTTTTCGACACGCTCACTTTAAATTTTGGTTTAGACACTCTTGACCTAGCTGATCTTCACACAAAAATATCTTGGAGAGTGCAAAGAATCCTACAAAAACAATAGGTTTGAGGTTAGAGCGAGAGAGAGATATTACATTCTTAAACAAGCTTGATATCCTCTAATCACTTCACAATTTAGTTTGAAGAGTTCAACATCGAAATTTCGAGTAGTTTTCAAGTGGAGAAGGCGTTGTGTAACCATGGATTTTCATGATTGCTCAAACCTTATTGATTCCAAATACTATGTTTGCATATATAATATGTCCAATTTTTCGAACTAAACTCTAATTAACATCCCCATCTCTTTGTTCTGTCTTCTTCATTTTATCGATGATGTATTGTCTTGTATCTATAACACTAGGATTGACAAAGAATCATTATTCAAGTACTGTGTTTTTTGATACGCCTTTTATATTCTTTTGGTTTACACTCTTGACATACCGGATCTTCATACAAAAGAGTCTCTGAGTGCATGAAACTTACAAAATGAACAGGTTTTCTAGGTTAACTAGAGAGATAGATATTACATTCTTAAACAAGCTTGATATCCCCTAACTTACTTCACAATTTACCCTGAAGAGTTCAACATCGAAATTCGAGTAGCTTTTATTTGGAAAAGGCGTTGCGTAACCATGGATTTTAATGATCGCTCAAACCTATCGATTCCAAATACTATGTCTCCATATGGGCATGTCCAATTTATCGAACCAAAAACTCTCGACTAACATCCCCATCTCTTTTGTTCATCTTCTTCATGGGATTAGAGTTGATGTAATCGTTACCTTGTATCTCAAACACTAGGATCGCAAAAGAATCATTATTCAAGTACTCCGTGTTTTTCGATACATGCTCTTTTATATTTTGGTTTATACACTCCTGACATACTGGATCTTCATACAAAAGAGTCTCAGTGAGAGTGCATGCATCCTACAAAAACAATAGGTTTGAGGTTACGTGGGAGAGAGATGTATATTACATTCTTACACAAGCTTGATATCCTCTAATCACTTCACAATTTAGTTCGAAGAGTTCAACATCAAAATCTCCGAGTTGCTTTCAAGAGGAGAAGGCGTTGTGTCACCATGGATTTTCATGATCGCTCAAACTCATCGATTCCAAATACTATGTGTGCATATAGACATGTCCAATTTTTCGAACCAAAAACTTCGACTACTCATCCATATTTCTTTTGTTCGTCTTCTAAATGGTATTGCAGATGATGTATGCGTCAAATATCTCAAACACTGTGGATCGAAACAAAATCATTATTCAAGTACTTCATGCTTTTCGATATGCTCTTTTATATTTTCACATATTAATTTTCGATCTAATAAGATCTCTACACAAAATGGTCTTGGAGAGTGCAAAGAATCCTACAAAAACAATAGGCCAAAGGCTAGAGCGAGAGAGATAGATATTACATTCTGCAAACAAGCTTGATATCCTCTAATCACTTCACAATTTAATCAGAAGAGTTCAACATCGAAATTCGAGTAGTTTTCAAGTAGAGAAGGCGTTGTGTAACCATGGATTTTCATGATTTCATTTCAAACTTATCGATTCCCAAATACTATATTTGCATATAGACATGTCCAATTTTTTGAACCAAAAACTTCAACTAACATCCCCATCTCTTTTGTTCGTCTTCTTCACTAGATTAGAGTTGATGTATGCGTCTTGTATCTCCTGCAACACTAGGATTGAAAAAGAATCATTATCCCACTGCTCCGTGTTTTTTGATACGCTCTTTTATATTCCGGTTTATACACTCTTGACTTAGCCGGATCTTCACACAAAATAGTCTCTGTGAGAGTGCATGCATCTCACAAAAACAATAGGTTTGAGGTTAGAGCGAGAGAGATAGATATTACATTCTTAAACAAGCTTGATATCCTCTTTTATCACTTCACAATTTAGTTCAATGGGCTTCAACAACTAAATTCTAAGTAGTTTTAAAGTGGAGAAGGCGTTGTGTCACTATGGATTTTCATGATTGCTCAAACCTATCGATTCCAAATACTTTGTCTCCATATAGACATGTCCAATTTTTCGAACCAAAAACTTCGACTAACATCCCCATCTCTTTCGTTCGTCTTCTTCATGGAATTAGAGTTGATGTAATGCGTCTTCAGAATCTCAAACACTAGGATCCAAAAAGAATCATTAGTCAAGTACTCCGTGTTTTTCAATACGCTCTTTTATATTCTCGTTTCATACACTCTTGACCTAGCCGGATCTTCACACAAAATAGTCTCAGAGAGTGCTTAAAATCCTACAAAAACAATAGGTTTGAGGTTAGAGCGAGACAGACAGATATTACATTCTTAAACAAGCTTGATATCCTCTAATCACTTCACAATTTAGTTTGAAGAGTTCAACATCGAAATTCCCTTAGTTTTGAATTGGAGAAGTTGTTTTGTAACCATGGATTTTCATTATTGCTCAAACCTATCGATTCCAAATACTATATTTGCATATAGACATGTCCAATTTTCCCAACCAAAATTCTTAGACTAACATCCCCATCTCTTTTGTTCGTCTTCCTCACTAGATTAGAGTTGATGTATGCGTCTTCGTATCTCATAACACTGTGATCGAAAAAGAATGATTATTCAAGTACTCCGTGTTTTTCGATACGCTCTTTTATATTTTGGTTTAGACACTCTTGACATACCTGGATCTTCATACAAAAGAGTCTCTGAGAGAACATTTAATCCTACAAAAACAAATGGTTTGAGGTTAGAGAGAGAGAGATAGATATTACATTCTTAAACAAGCTTGATATCCTCCAATCACTTCAATAATCAGTTTGAAGAGTTCAACATCGAAACCTCCGAGTAGTTTTCAAAGTGGAGAAGGCGTTGTGTAACCATGTATTTTCATGATTGGTCAAACTTATCGATTCCAAATACTATGTCTCCATAAAGACATGTCCAATTTTTCGAACTAAAAACTTTCACTAGTTATCCTCATCTCCTTTGCTCTGCCTTCTTCATGGATTAGAGTTTATTTATGCGGCCTTGTATCTCAAACACTAGGATCCAAAAAGAATCATTAGTCAAGTACTCCGTGTTTTTCTAGACGCTCTTTTATATTCCGGTTTATACACTCTCGACCTAGCCGGATCTTCACACAAAATAGTCTCTTTAGAGAGTATTGGGAGCCTACAAAAATAGTAGGTTTGAGGTTAGAGGGAGAGAGATAGATATTACATTCTTAAACAAGCTTGATATCCTCTAATCACTTCACAATTCTAGCTTTGAAAGAGTTCAAACATCGAAACTCGAGTAATTTTCAAAAGGAGAAGGCGTTGCGTAACCATGGATTTTCATGGAAGACACAAACTCCATTTGCATTCCAAATACTAGGTCTCCAAGGCGTACATGTCCAATTTTCGAACCAAAAACTTCGAGTAACATCCCCATCTCCTTTGTTCGTCTTCTTCATGGGATTATGCTGATGTATATGTGTCTTGTATCTCAAACACTAGATCTAAAAAGAATTAGTTATTCATAATCTTGTTTAACACTCTTTTATATTTTGGTTTATACATTCTTGACCTAGCCGGATCTTCACACAAAATATTCCTGAGAGTGCATGTAATCCTACAAAACACATATTTGAGGTTAGAGTTGAGAGAGATAGATATTACATTGTTAAATGTTTACATTCCAATCACTTCACAATTTAGTTCAAGAGTTCACATTGAAATTTTGAGTAGTTTTGGAGGTGGAGTAAATGCTGTGTAACCATGGATTTTCATGATTGCTCTAAACCTATCGATTCCAAATACTTAGACTGTCCACATAGACATGTCCAAATTTTCGAACCAAAAACTTCGACTAACATCCCCATCTCTTTTGCTCGCTCTTTTCTTCATGGGATTAGAGTTGATGTATGCGTTTGTATCTATAACACAGATCCAAAAAGAATCATTAGTCAAGTACTCCGTGTTTATGATACGCTCTTTATATATTTTGGTTTATACACCGACCTACATGGATCTTCACACAAAAGAGTCTCGAGAGGTACAAAATCCTACAAAACAAATAGGTTTGATGTTAGAGAGATAGATATTACATTCTTAAACAAGCTTGATATCCTCTAATCACTTCACAATTTAGTTTGAAGAGTTCAACATCGAATTTCTCGAGTAGTTTTGAAGTGAGAGAAGGTGTTTTGTAACCATGGATTTTCATGATTGATCAAACCTATCGCATTCCAAATACTATATTTGCATATAGACATGTCCAATTTATCGAACCAAAACTTCGACCAACATCCCATCTCTTTGTTCGTCTTCTTCATGGATTAGAGTTGATGTATAAATCTCGTATCTCAAACACTAGATCGAAAAAGAATGATTATTCAAGTGCTCCGTGTTTTCTGGATACCTCTTTTATATTTCGGTTTAGACACTCTTGACCTACACGGATCTTCACACAAAAGAGTCTCGTAGAGTGTACATCCTACAACAACAATAGGCTTGAGGTTAGAGGGAGAGAGATGATATTACATTCTTAAACAAGTTTGATATCCTCTAATCACTTCACAATTTAGTCTGAAAAGTTCAACATCGAAACTTCCGAGTAGTTTTGAATGGAGAAGGAGTCAGGGTAACCATGGATTTTCATGATTGCTCAAACCTATCGATTCCAAATACTATGTCTCCATATAGACATGGACTCAAACCAAAAACTTTCGACTAACATCCCCATCTCTTTTGTTCGTCTTCTTCATGGATTAGAGTTTATGTATGCGTTCTGCATCTCAAACACTAGATCGAAAAAGAATCATTATTCAAGTACTCCGTGTTTTTCGATACGCTCTTTTATATTTTGGTTTATACACTCTTGACCTACCCGGATCTTCACACAAAAGAGTCTCCTGAGAGTGCACTGTAATCCCACACAAAACAATAGGCTCGAGGTTAGGAGGGAGAGAGATAGATATTACATTCTTAAACAAGCTTGATATCCTCTAATCACTTCACAATTTAGTTCGAAGAGTTCAACATCGAAATTCGAGTAGTTTTGAAGTGGGAGAAGGCGTTGTGTAACCATGGATTTTCATGATTGCTCAAACCTATCGATTCCAAATACTATGTCCCCATATAGACGTGTCCACTTTTTCGAACCAAAAACTCTATAATCCCCATCTCCTTTGTTCGTCTTCTCTCATGGGATTAGAGTTGATGTATGTGTCTTGTATCTCAAACACTAGATCCAGCAACAATCATTATTCAAGTACTTCGTGTTTTTCAATACGCTCTTTTATATTTTGGTTTATACACTCTGACCTAGCTGGATCTTCACACACAAAATAGTCTCTGAGAGTGCATTTAATCCTACAAAAACAATAAAGGTTTGAGGTTGGAGCGAGAGAGATAGATATTACATTCGTTAAACAAGCTTGGATATCCTCTCAATCACTTCACAATTTAATTTGAAGAGTTCAACATTGAAATTTTGAGTAGTTTTGAGGTGGAGAAGGTGTTGTGTAACTATGGATTTTCATGATTGCTCAAACCTATCGATTCCAAATACCGAGTTTGCATATAGACATGTCCAATTTTTCGAACCAAAACTTCAACTAACATCCCCATCTCTTTTGTTTGTCTCTCTTTCATGGGATTAGAGTTTATGTATGCGTCTGTATCTATAACACTAGGATCAAAAAAGAATCATTGTTCAAGTACTCCGTGTTTTTTTGATACACGCTCTTTTATATTTTGGTTTATAGACTCTTGACATACATGGATCTTCTTACAAAAGAGTCTCGGAGAGTGCACAAAATCCTACAAAAAAAATAGGTTTGAGGTTAGAGGGAGAGATAGATATTACATTCTTAAACAAGCTTAGACAATCTCTAATCACTTCACAATTTAGTTTGAAGAGTTCAACATCGAAAATCGTGAAGTTTCAAGTGGAGAAGGCGTTGTGTAACCCCGGATTTTCATGATTGCTCAAACCTATCGATTCCAAATACTATGTCTCCATATAGACATGTCCAATTTATCGACTAAAAACTTCGACTAACATCCCCATCTCTTTTGTTCGTCTTCTTCATGGGATTAGAGTTGATGTATGCGTCTTGTATCTCAAACACTAGATCGAAAAAGAATCATTATTCAAGTGACTCCGTGTTTTTGGATACGCTCTTTATATTTTGGTTTATACACTCTTGACCTACCTGGATATTCATACAAAAGAGTCTCGCAGAGTGCTGAATCCTACAAAAACAATAGGTTTAAGGTTAGAGCGAGAGAGATAGATATTACATTCTTAAACAAGCTTGATATCATCTAATCACTTCACAATTTAGTTAAAAGTTCAACATCGAAATTCCGAGTAGTTTTGAAGTGGAGAAGGAGTTGTGTAACCATGGATTTTCATGCTTGCTCAAACCTATCGATTCCAAATACTATGTCTCCATATAGACATGGACTCAACCAAAAACTTCGACTAACATCCCCATCTCTTTTGTTCGTCTTCTTCTTATGGGATTAGAGTTTATGGCGTCTTGTATCTCAAACACTAGATCGAAAAAGAATCATTATTCAAGTACTCCGTGTTTTTCGATACGCTCTTTTATATTTTGGTTTATACACTCTTTGACACCTACACGGATCTTCATACAAAAGAGTCTCGGAGAGTGCACAATCCTACAAAAACAATAGGTTTGAGGGTTAGAGCGAGTGAGATAGATATTACATTCTTAAACAAGCTTGATATCCTCTAATCACTTCACAATTTAGCTCGAAGAGTTCAACATCGAAATTTCCGAGTAGTTTTCAAGTGGAGAAGGCGTTGTGTAACCATGGATTTTCATGATTGCTCAAACCTATCGATTCCAAATACTATGTCTCCATATAGACGTGTCCAATTTTTCGAACCAAAAACTTCGAGTAACATCCCCATCTCCTTTGTTCGTCTTCTTCATGGGATTAGAGGTGATGTATGCGTCTTGTATCTCAAACACTAGGATCCAAAAAGAATCATTATTCAAGTACTTCGTGTTTTTCAATACGCTCTTTTATATTTTGGTTTATACACTCTTGACATAGCTGGATCTTCACACAAAATAGTCTCGGAGAGTGCACAAATCCTACAAAAACAATAGGTTTGAGGTTAGAGCAGAGAGATAGATATTACATTGTTAAACAAGCTTGATATCCTCTAATCACTTCACAATTTAGTTTGAAGAGTTCAACATTGAAATTTTGAGTAGTTTTGAGGTGGAGAAGGTGTTGTGTAACCATGGATTTTCATGATTAGCTCAAACCTATCGATTCCAAATACCGAGTTTGCATATAGACATGTCCACTTTTCAGAACCAAAAACTTCAACTAACATCCCCATCTCTTTTTTTGATCTTCTTCATGGGATTAGAGTTTATGTATGCGTCTTGTATCTATAACACTAGGATCAAAAAAGAATCATTATTCAAGTACTCCGTGTTTTTTGATACGCTCTTTTATATTTTGGTTTATGGACTTCTGACATACATGGATCTTCTTACAAAAGAGTCTCGGAGAGTGCACAAAATCCTACAAAAAAAAAAAAAAAAAAAAAAAAAATAGGTTTGAGGTTAGAGGGAGAGAGATAGATATTACATTCTTAAACAAGCTTGACATCCTCTAATCACTTCACAATTTAGTTTGAAGAGTTCAACATCGAAATTCGAGTAGTTTTCAAGTGGAGAAGGCGTTGTGTAACCCCGGATTTTCATGATTGCTCAAACCTATCGATTCCAAATACTATGTCTCCATATAGACATGTCCAATTTATCGTACCAAAAACTTCGACTAACATCCCCATCTCTTTTGTTCGTCTTCTTCATGGGATTAGAGTTGATGTATGCGTCTTGTATCTCAAACACTAGGATCGAAAAAGAATCATTATTCAAGTACTCCGGTGTTTTTGGATACGCTCTTTTATATTTTGGTTTATACACTCTCTTGACCTACCCGGATATTCATACAAAAGAGTCTCGCAGAGTGCACTTAATCCTACAAAAACAATAGGTTTAAGGTTAGAGCGAGAGAGATAGATATTACATTCTTAAACAAGCTTGATATCCTCTAATCACTTCACAATTTAGTTCGAAAAGTTCAACATCGAAATTTGAGTAGTTTTGAAGTGGAGAAGGAGTTGTGTAACCATGGATTTTCATGCTTGCTCAAACCTATCGATTCCAAATACTATGTCTCCATATAGACATGGACTCAAACCAAAAACTTCGACTAACATCCCCATCTCTTTTGTTCGTCTTCTTCATGGGATTAGAGTTTATGTATGCGTCTTGTATCTCAAACACTAGGATCGAAAAAGAATCATTATTCAAGTACTCCGTGTTTTTCGATACGCTCTTTTATATTTTGGTTTATACACTCTTGACCTACCCGGATCTTCATACAAAAGAGTCTCTGAGAGTGCATAGAATCCTACAAAAACAATAGGTTTGAGGTTAGAGCGAGTGAGATAGATATTACATTCTTAAACAAGCTTGATATCCTCTAATCACTTCACAATTTAGTTTGAAGAGTTCAACATCGAAATTCTGAGTAGTTTTGAAGTGGAGAAGGCGTTGTGTAACCATGGATTTTCATGATTGCTCAAACCTATCGATTCCAAATACTATGTCTCCATATAGACGTGTCCAATTTTTCGAACCAAAAACTTCGAGTAACATCCCCATCTCCTTTGTTCGTCTTCTTCATGGGATTAGAGTTGATGTACGCGTCTTGTATCTCAAACACTAGGATCCAAAAAGAATCATTATTCAAGTACTTCGTGTTTTTCAATACGCTCTTTTATATTTTGGTTTATACACTCTTGACCTAGCTGGATCTTCACACAAAATAGTCTCGGAGAGTGCACAAAATCCTACAAAACAACCCCCCCCCTCCCCTTTTTCCTCTTTTTCCCTAAAAAAATAGGTTTGAGGTTAGAGCGAGAGAGATAGATATTACATTGTTAAACAAGCTTCGATATCCTCTAATCACTTCACAATTTAGTTTGAAGAGTTCAACATTGAAATTTTGAGTAGTTTTGAAGGTGGAGAAGGTGTTGTGGTAACCATGGATTTTCATGATTGCTCAAACTTATCGATTCCAAATACCGAGTTTGCATATAGACATGTCCAATTTTTCGAACCAAAAACTTCAACTAACATCCCCATCTCTTTTGTTTGTCTTCTTCATGGGATTAGAGTTTATGTACGCGTCTTGTATCTATAACACTAGGATCAAAAAAGAATCATTATTCAAGTACTCCGTGTTTTTCGATACGCTCTTTTATATTTTGGTTTATAGACTCTTGACATACATGGATCTTCTTACAAAAGAGTCTCGGAGAGTGCACAAAATCCTACAAAAAAAATAGGTTTGAGGTTAGAGGGAGAGAGAGATAGATATTACATTCTTAAACAAGCTTGATATCCTCTAATCACTTCACAATTTAGTTTGAAGAGTTCAACATCGAAATTCGAGTAGTTTTCAAGTGGAGAAGGCGTTGTGTAACCTCGGATTTTCATGATTGCTCAAACCTATCGATTCCAAATACTATGTCTCCATATAGACATGTCCAATTTTTCGAACCAAAAACTTCGACTAACATCCCCATCTCTTTTGTTCGTCTTCTTCATGGGATTAGAGTTGATGTATGCGTCTTGTATCTCAAACACTAGGATCGAAAAAGAATCATTATTCAAGTACTCCGTGTTTTTGGATACGCTCTTTTATATTTTGGTTTATACACTCTTGACCTACCCGGATATTCATACAAAAGAGTCTCGCAGAGTGCATAGAATCCTACAAAAACAATAGGTTTGAGGTTAGAGCGAGAGAGATAGATATTACATTCTTAAACAAGCTTGATAAATAACTCTAATCACTTCACAATTTAGTTGAAAAGTTCAACATCGAAATTAAAGTAGTTTTGAAGGGAGAAGGGTTGTGTAACATGGATTTTCATGATTGCTCAAACCTATCGATTCCAAATACTATGTCTCCATATAGACATGACATGTCAAACCAAAAACTTCGAGTAACATCCCCATCTCCTTTGTTCGTCTTCTTCATGGATTAAAAAAAAAAGAAAAAAAAACAACCAAAACACCACCACACCAACAAAAAACAAGAAAAAAAAAAAAAAAAAAAAAACAACCAAATACCCCACAAAAAAACACCAATTTCTCCACCACACAATCACCCAACCTTCCCTACACCCCCCCCCCCTTGAGTTGATGTATGCGTCTTGTATCTCAAACACTAGGATCCAAAAAGAATCATTATTCAAGTACTTCGTGTTTTTCAATACGCTCTTTTATATTTTGGTTTATACACTCTTGACCTAGCTGGATCTTCACACAAAATAGTCTCGGAGAGTGCAAGAATCTAAAAACAATAGGTTTGAGGTTAGAGCGAGAGAGATAGATATTACATTGTTAAACAAGCATGATATCCACTCGACAATCACTTCACAATTTAGTTTGAAGAGTTCAACATTGGAAATTTTGAGTAGTTTTGAGGTGGAGAAGGTGTTGTGTAACCATGGATTTTCATGATTGCTCAAACCTATCGATTCAAATATTAGTGGTTTGCATATAGACATGTCCAATTTTTCGAACCAAAAACTTCAACTAACATCCCCATCTCTTTTGTTTGTCTTCTTCATGGGATTAGAGTTTATGTATGCGTCTTGTATCTATAACACTAGGATCAAAAAGAATCATTATTCAAGTACTCGTGTTTTTCGATACGCTCTTTTATATTTTGGTTTATAGACTCTTGACATACATGGATCTTCTTACAAAAGAGTCTCGGAGAGTGCACAAAATCCTACAAAAACAATAGGTTTGAGGTTAGAGGGAGAGAGATAGATATTACATTCTTAAACAAGCTTGATATCCTCTAATCACTTCACAATTTAGTTTGAAGAGTTCAACATCGAAATTCTGAGTAGTTTTCAAGTGGAGAAGGCGTTGTGTAACCCTGGATTTTCATTGATTGCTCTAAACCTATCGATTCCAAATACTATGTCTCCATATAGACATGTCCAATTTATCGTACCAAAAACTTCGACTAACATCCCCATCTCTTTTGTTCGTCTTCTTCATGGGATTAGAGTTGATGTATGCGTCTTGTATCTCAAACACTAGGATCGAAAAAGAATCATTATTCAAGTACTCGTGTTTTTTGGATACGCTCTTTTATATTTTGGTTTATACACTCTTGACCTACTGGATATTCATACAAAAGAGTCTCGAGAGTGCAGAAAAATCTACAAAAACAATAGGTTTGAGGTTAGAGCGAGAGAGATAGATATTACATTCTTAAACAAGCTTGATATCCTCTAATCACTTCACAATTTAGTTCGAAAAGTTCAACATCGAAATTCCGAGTAGTTTTGAAGTGGAGAAGGAGTTGTGTAACCATGGATTTTCATGCTTGCTCAAACCTATCGATTCCAAATACTATGTCTCCATATAGACATGTCCAATTTTTCAAACCAAAAACTTCGACTAACATCCCCATCTCTTTTGTTCGTCTTCTATGGGATTAGAGTTTATGTATGCGTCTTGTATCTCAAACACTAGGATCGAAAAAGAATCATTATTCAAGTACTCCGTGTTTTTCGATACGCTCTTTTATATTTTGGTTTATACACTCTTGACCTACCTGGATCTTCATGCAAAAGAGTCTCGGAGAGTGCACAGAATCCTACAAAAACAATAGGTTTGAGGTTAGAGCGAGTGAGATAGATATTACATTCTTAAACAAGCTTGATATCCTCTAATCACTTCACAATTTAGTTTGAAGAGTTCAACATCGAAATTCCGAGTAGTTTTGAAGTGGAGAAGGCGTTGTGTAACCATGGATTTTCATGATTGCTCAAACCTATCGATTCCAAATACTATGTCTCCATATAGACATGTCCAATTTTTCGAACCAAAAACTTCGAGTAACATCCCCATCTCCTTTGTTCGTCTTCTTCATGGGATTAGAGTTGATGTATGCGTCTTGTATCTCAAACACTAGGATCCAAAAAGAATCATTATTCAAGTACTTCGTGTTTTTCAATACGCTCTTTTATATTTTGGTTTATACACTCTTGACCTAGCTGGATCTTCACACAAAATAGTCTCGGAGAGTGCACGAATCCTACAAAAACAATAGGTTTGAGGTTAGAGCGAGAGAGATAGATATTACATTGTTAAACAAGCTTGATATCCTCTAATCACTTCACAATTTAGTTTGAAGAGTTCAACATTGAAATTTTGAGTAGTTTTGAGGTGGAGAAGGTGTTGTGTAACCATGGATTTTCATGATTGCTCAAACCTATCGATTCCAAATACTGAGTTTGCATATAGACATGTCCAATTTTTCGAACCAAAAACTTCGACTAACATCCCCATCCCTTTTGTTTGTCTTCTTCATGGGATTAGAGTTTATGTATGCGTCTTGTATCTATAACACTAGGATAAAAACAGAATCATTATTCAAGTACTCCGTGTTTTTCGATACGCTCTTTTATATTTTGGTTTATAGACTCTTGACATACCTGGATCTTCTTACAAAAGAGTCTCGGAGAGTGCACAAAATCCTACAAAAACAATAGGTTTGAGGTTAGAGGGAGAGAGATAGATATTACATTCTTAAACAAGCTTGATATCCTCTAATCACTTCACAATTTAGTTCGAAAAGTTCAACATCGAAATTCGAGTAGTTTTGAAGTGGAGAAGGAGTTGTGTAACCATGGATTTTCATGCTTGCTCAAACCTATCGATTCCAAATACTATGTCTCCATATAGACATGTCCAATTTTTCAAACCAAAAACTTCGACTAACATCCCCATCTCTTTTGTTCGTCTTCTTCATGGGATTAGAGTTTATGTATGCGTCTTGTATCTCAAACACTAGGATCGAAAAAGAATCATTATTCAAGTACTCCGTGTTTTTCGATACGCTCTTTTATATTTTGGTTTATACACTCTTGACCTACCTGGATCTTCATACAAAAGAGTCTCGGAGAGTGCACGAGAATCCTACAAAAAAAATAGGTTTGAGGTTAGAGCGAGTGAGATAGATATTACATTCTTAAACAAGCTTGATATCCTCTAATCACTTCACAATTTAGTTTGAAGAGTTCAACATCGAAATTCCGAGTAGTTTTGAAGTGGAGAAGGCGTTGTGTAACCATGGATTTTCATGATTGCTCAAACCTATCGATTCCAAATACTATGTCTCCATATAGACATGTCCAATTTTTCGAACCAAAAACTTCGAGTAACATCCCCATCTCCTTTGTTCGTCTTCTTCATGGGATTAGAGTTGATGTATGCGTCTTGTATCTCAAACACTAGGATCCAAAAAGAATCATTATTCAAGTACTTCGTGTTTTTCAATACGCTCTTTTATATTTTGGTTTATACACTCTTGACCTAGCTGGATCTTCACACAAAATAGTCTCGGAGAGTGCACGAGAATCCTACAAAAACAATAGGTTTGAGGTTAGAGCGAGAGAGATAGATATTACATTGTTAAACAAGCTTGAAATCCTCTAATCACTTCACAATTTAGTTTGAAGAGTTCAACATTGAAATTTTGAGTAGTTTTGAGGTGGAGAAGGTGTTGTGTAACCATGGATTTTCATGATTTCTCAAACCTATCGATTCCAAATACTGAGTTTGCATATAGACATGTCCAATTTTTCGAACCAAAAACTTCGACTAACATCCCCATCTCTTTTGTTTGTCTTCTTCATGGGATTAGAGTTTATGTATGCGTCTTGTATCTATAACACTAGGATAAAAACAGAATCATTATTCAAGTACTCCGTGTTTTTCGATACGCTCTTTTATATTTTGGTTTATAGACTCTTGACATACCTGGATCTTCTTACAAAAGAGTCTCGGAGAGTGCACAAAATCCTACAAAAACAATAGGTTTGAGGTTAGAGGGAGAGAGATAGATATTACATTCTTAAACAAGCTTGATATCCTCTAATCACTTCACAATTTAGTTTGAAGAGTTCAACATCGAAATTCTGAGTAGTTTTCAAGTGGAGAAGGCGTTGTGTAACCACACGATTTTCATGATTGCTCAAACCTATCGATTCCAAATACTATGTCTCCATATAGACATGTCCAATTTATCGTACCAAAAACTTCGACTAACATCCCCATCTCTTTTGTTCGTCTTCTTCAAGGGATTAGAGTTGATGTATGCGTCTTGTATCTCAAACACTAGGATCGAAAAAGAATCATTATTCAAGTACTCCGTGTTTTTGGATACGCTCTTTTATATTTTGGTTTATACACTCTTGACCTACCTGGATATTCATACAAAAGAGTCTCGCAGAGTGCACGAATCCTACAAAAACAATAGGTTTAAGGTTAGAGCGAGAGAGATAGATATTACATTCTTAAACAAGCTTGATATCCTCTAATCACTTCACAATTTAGTTCGAAAAGTTCAACATCGAAATTCTGAGTAGTTTTGAAGTGGAGAAGGAGTTGTGTAACCATGGATTTTCATGATTGCTCAAACCTATCGATTCCAAATACTATGTCTCCATATAGACATGTCCAATTTTTCAAACCAAAAACTTCGACTAACATCCCCATCTCTTTTGTTCGTCTTCTTCATGGGATTAGAGTTTATGTATGCGTCTTGTATCTCAAACACTAGGATCGAAAAAGAATCATTATTCAAGTACTTCGTGTTTTTCAATACGCTCTTTTATATTTTGGTTTATACACTCTTGACCTAGCTGGATCTTCACAAAAAATAGTCTCGGAGAGTGCATGAATCCTACAAAAACAATAGGTTTGAGGTTAGAGCGAGAGAGATAGATATTACATTGTTAAACAAGCTTGATATCCTCTAATCACTTCACAATTTAGTTTGAAGAGTTCAACATCGAAATTCTGAGTAGTTTTGAAGTGGAGAAGGCGTTGTGTAACCATGGATTTTCATGATTGCTCAAACCTATCGATTCCAAATACTATGTCTCCATATAGACATGTCCAATTTTTCGAACCAAAAACTTCGAGTAACATCCCCATCTCCTTTGTTCGTCTTCTTCATGGGATTAGAGTTGATGTATGCGTCTTGTATCTCAAACACTAGGATCCAAAAAGAATCATTATTCAAGTACTTCGTGTTTTTCAATACGCTCTTTTATATTTTGGTTTATACACTCTTGACCTAGCTGGATCTTCACACAAAATAGTCTCGGAGAGTGCACAGAATCCTACAAAAACAATAGGTTTGAGGTTAGAGCGAGAGAGATAGATATTACATTGTTAAACAAGCTTGAAATCCTCTAATCACTTCACAATTTAGTTTGAAGAGTTCAACATTGAAATTTTGAGTAGTTTTGAGGTGGAGAAGGTGTTGTGTAACCATGGATTTTCATGATTGCTCAAACCTATCGATTCCAAATACCGAGTTTGCATATAGACATGTCCAATTTTTCGAACCAAAAACTTCGACTAACATCCCCATCCCTTTTGTTTGTCTTCTTCATGGGATTAGAGTTTATGTATGCGTCTTGTATCTATAACACTAGGATAAAAACAGAATCATTATTCAAGTACTCCGTGTTTTTCGATACGCTCTTTTATATTTTGGTTTATAGACTCTTGACATACCTGGATCTTCTTACAAAAGAGTCTCGGAGAGTGCACAAAATCCTACAAAAACAATAGGTTTGAGGTTAGAGGGAGAGAGATAGATATTACATTCTTAAACAAGCTTGATATCCTCTAATCACTTCACAATTTAGTTCGAAAAGTTCAACATCGAAATTCGAGTAGTTTTGAAGTGGAGAAGGAGTTGTGTAACCATGGATTTTCATGCTTGCTCAAACCTATCGATTCCAAATACTATGTCTCCATATAGACATGTCCAATTTTTCAAACCAAAAACTTCGACTAACATCCCCATCTCTTTTGTTCGTCTTCTTCATGGGATTAGAGTTTATGTATGCGTCTTGTATCTCAAACACTAGGATCGAAAAAGAATCATTATTCAAGTACTCCGTGTTTTTCGATACGCTCTTTTATATTTTGGTTTATACACTCTTGACCTACCCGGATCTTCATACAAAAGAGTCTCGGAGAGTGCACGAGAATCCTACAAAAAAAATAGGTTTGAGGTTAGAGCGAGTGAGATAGATATTACATTCTTAAACAAGCTTGATATCCTCTAATCACTTCACAATTTAGTTTGAAGAGTTCAACATCGAAATTCGAGTAGTTTTGAAGTGGAGAAGGCGTTGTGTAACCATGGATTTTCATGATTGCTCAAACCTATCGATTCCAAATACTATGTCTCCATATAGACATGTCCAATTTTTCGAACCAAAAACTTCGAGTAACATCCCCATCTCCTTTGTTCGTCTTCTTCATGGGATTAGAGTTGATGTATGCGTCTTGTATCTCAAACACTAGGATCCAAAAAGAATCATTATTCAAGTACTTCGTGTTTTTCAATACGCTCTTTTATATTTTGGTTTATACACTCTTGACCTAGCTGGATCTTCACACAAAATAGTCTCGGAGAGTGCACGAGAATCCTACAAAAACAATAGGTTTGAGGTTAGAGCGAGAGAGATAGATATTACATTGTTAAACAAGCTTGAAATCCTCTAATCACTTCACAATTTAGTTTGAAGAGTTCAACATTGAAATTTTGAGTAGTTTTGAGGTGGAGAAGGTGTTGTGTAACCATGGATTTTCATGATTGCTCAAACCTATCGATTCCAAATACCGAGTTTGCATATAGACATGTCCAATTTTTCGAACCAAAAACTTCGACTAACATCCCCATCTCTTTTGTTTGTCTTCTTCATGGGATTAGAGTTTATGTATGCGTCTTGTATCTATAACACTAGGATAAAAACAGAATCATTATTCAAGTACTCCGTGTTTTTCGATACGCTCTTTTATATTTTGGTTTATAGACTCTTGACATACCTGGATCTTCTTACAAAAGAGTCTCGGAGAGTGCACAAAATCCTACAAAAACAATAGGTTTGAGGTTAGAGGGAGAGAGATAGATATTACATTCTTAAACAAGCTTGATATCCTCTAATCACTTCACAATTTAGTTTGAAGAGTTCAACATCGAAATTCTGAGTAGTTTTCAAGTGGAGAAGGCGTTGTGTAACCCTGGATTTTCATGATTGCTCAAACCTATCGATTCCAAATACTATTTCTCCATATAGACATGTCCAATTTATCGTACCAAAAACTTCGACTAACATCCCCATCTCTTTTGTTCGTCTTCTTCATGGGATTAGAGTTGATGTATGCGTCTTGTATCTCAAACACTAGGATCGAAAAAGAATCATTATTCAAGTACTCCGTGTTTTTGGATACGCTCTTTTATATTTTGGTTTATACACTCTTGACCTACCTGGATATTCATACAAAAGAGTCTCAGAGAGTGCACAGAATCCTACAAAAACAATAGGTTTAAGGTTAGAGCGAGAGAGATAGATATTACATTCTTAAACAAGCTTGATATCCTCTAATCACTTCACAATTTAGTTCGAAAAGTTCAACATCGAAATTCGAGTAGTTTTGAAGTGGAGAAGGAGTTGTGTAACCATGGATTTTCATGATTGCTCAAACCTATCGATTCCAAATACTATGTCTCCATATAGACATGTCCAATTTTTCAAACCAAAAACTTCGACTAACATCCCCATCTCTTTTGTTCGTCTTCTTCATGGGATTAGAGTTTATGTATGCGTCTTGTATCTCAAACACTAGGATCGAAAAAGAATCATTATTCAAGTACTCCGTGTTTTTCGATACGCTCTTTTATATTTTGGTTTATACACTCTTGACCTACCTGGATCTTCATACAAAAGAGTCTCGGAGAGTGCACGAATCCTACAAAAACAATAGGTTTGAGGTTAGAGCGAGTGAGATAGATATTACATTCTTAAACAAGCTTGATATCCTCTAATCACTTCACAATTTAGTTTGAAGAGTTCAACATTGAAATTTTGAGTAGTTTTGAGGTGGAGAAGGTGTTGTGTAACCATGGATTTTCATGATTGCTCAAACCTATCGATTCCAAATACGGAGTTTGCATATAGACATGTCCAATTTTTCGAACCAAAAACTTCGACTAACATCCCCATCTCTTTTGTTTGTCTTCTTCATGGGATTAGAGTTTATGTATGCGTCTTGTATCTATAACACTAGGATAAAAACAGAATCATTATTCAAGTACTCCGTGTTTTTCGATACGCTCTTTTATATTTTGGTTTATAGACTCTTGACATACCTGGATCTTCTTACAAAAGAGTCTCGGAGAGTGCACAAAATCCTACAAAAACAATAGGTTTGAGGTTAGAGGGAGAGAGATAGATATTACATTCTTAAACAAGCTTGATATCCTCTAATCACTTCACAATTTAGTTCGAAAAGTTCAACATCGAAATTCTGAGTAGTTTTGAAGTGGAGAAGGAGTTGTGTAACCATGGATTTTCATGCTTGCTCAAACCTATCGATTCCAAATACTATGTCTCCATATAGACATGTCCAATTTTTCAAACCAAAAACTTCGACTAACATCCCCATCTCTTTTGTTCGTCTTCTTCATGGGATTAGAGTTTATGTATGCGTCTTGTATCTCAAACACTAGGATCGAAAAAGAATCATTATTCAAGTACTCCGTGTTTTTCGATACGCTCTTTTATATTTTGGTTTATACACTCTTGACCTACCTGGATCTTCATACAAAAGAGTCTCGGAGAGTGCACGAATCCTACAAAAAAAATAGGTTTGAGGTTAGAGCGAGTGAGATAGATATTACATTCTTAAACAAGCTTGATATCCTCTAATCACTTCACAATTTAGTTTGAAGAGTTCAACATCGAAATTCCGAGTAGTTTTGAAGTGGAGAAGGCGTTGTGTAACCATGGATTTTCATGATTGCTCAAACCTATCGATTCCAAATACTATGTCTCCATATAGACATGTCCAATTTTTCGAACCAAAAACTTCGAGTAACATCCCCATCTCCTTTGTTCGTCTTCTTCATGGGATTAGAGTTGATGTATGCGTCTTGTATCTCAAACACTAGGATCCAAAAAGAATCATTATTCAAGTACTTCGTGTTTTTCAATACGCTCTTTTATATTTTGGTTTATACACTCTTGACCTAGTTGGATCTTCACACAAAATAGTCTCGGAGAGTGCACAGAATCCTACAAAAAAAATAGGTTTGAGGTTAGAGCGAGTGAGATAGATATTACATTCTTAAACAAGCTTGATATCCTCTAATCACTTCACAATTTAGTTTGAAGAGTTCAACATCGAAATTCGAGTAGTTTTGAAGTGGAGAAGGCGTTGTGTAACCATGGATTTTCATGATTGCTCAAACCTATCGATTCCAAATACTATGTCTCCATATAGACATGTCCAATTTTTCGAACCAAAAACTTCGAGTAACATCCCCATCTCCTTTGTTCGTCTTCTTCATGGGATTAGAGTTTATGTATGCGTCTTGTATCTCAAACACTAGGATCGAAAAAGAATCATTATTCAAGTACTCCGTGTTTTTCGATACGCTCTTTTATATTTTGGTTTATACACTCTTGACCTACCTGGATCTTCATACAAAAGAGTCTCGGTGAGTGCACAGAATCCTACAAAAAAAATAGGTTTGAGGTTAGAGCGAGTGAGATAGATATTACATTCTTAAACAAGCTTGATATCCTCTAATCACTTCACAATTTAGTTTGAAGAGTTCAACATCGAAATTCCGAGTAGTTTTGAAGTGGAGAAGGCGTTGTGTAACCATGGATTTTCATGATTGCTCAAACCTATCGATTCCAAATACTATGTCTCCATATAGACATGTCCAATTTTTCGAACCAAAAACTTCGAGTAACATCCCCATCTCCTTTGTTCGTCTTCTTCATGGGATTAGAGTTGATGTATGCGTCTTGTATCTCAAACACTAGGATCCAAAAAGAATCATTATTCAAGTACTTCGTGTTTTTCAATACGCTCTTTTATATTTTGGTTTATACACTCTTGACCTAGCTGGATCTTCACACAAAATAGTCTCGGAGAGTGCACAGAATCCTACAAAAACAATAGGTTTGAGGTTAGAGCGAGAGAGATAGATATTACATTGTTAAACAAGCTTGAAATCCTCTAATCACTTCACAATTTAGTTTGAAGAGTTCAACATTGAAATTTTGAGTAGTTTTGAGGTGGAGAAGGTGTTGTGTAACCATGGATTTTCATGATTGCTCAAACCTATCGATTCCAAATACTGAGTTTGCATATAGACATGTCCAATTTTTCGAACCAAAAACTTCGACTAACATCCCCATCTCTTTTGTTTGTCTTCTTCATGGGATTAGAGTTTATGTATGCGTCTTGTATCTATAACACTAGGATAAAAACGAGAATCATTATTCAAGTACTCCGTGTTTTTCGATACGCTCTTTTATATTTTGGTTTATAGACTCTTGACATACCTGGATCTTCTTACAAAAGAGTCTCGGAGAGTGCACAAAATCCTACAAAAACAATAGGTTTGAGGTTAGAGGGAGAGAGATAGATATTACATTCTTAAACAAGCTTGATATCCTCTAATCACTTCACAATTTAGTTTGAAGAGTTCAACATCGAAATTCTGAGTAGTTTTCAAGTGGAGAAGGCGTTGTGTAACCATGGATTTTCATGATTGCTCAAACCTATCGATTCCAAATACTATGTCTCCATATAGACATGTCCAATTTTTCAAACCAAAAACTTCGACTAACATCCCCATCTCTTTTGTTCGTCTTCTTCATGGGATTAGAGTTTATGTATGCGTCTTGTATCTCAAACACTAGGATCCAAAAAGAATCATTATTCAAGTACTCCGTGTTTTTCGATACGCTCTTTTATATTTTGGTTTATACACTCTTGACCTACCTGGATCTTCATACAAAAGAGTCTCGGAGAGTGCACGAATCCTACAAAAACAATAGGTTTGAGGTTAGAGCGAGTGAGATAGATATTACATTCTTAAACAAGCTTGATATCCTCTAATCACTTCACAATTTAGTTTGAAGAGTTCAACATCGAAATTCCGAGTAGTTTTGAAGTGGAGAAGGCGTTGTGTAACCATGGATTTTCATGATTGCTCAAACCTATCGATTCCAAATACTATGTCTCCATATAGACATGTCCAATTTTTCGAACCAAAAACTTCGAGTAACATCCCCATCTCCTTTGTTCGTCTTCTTCATGGGATTAGAGTTGATGTATGCGTCTTGTATCTCAAACACTAGGATCCAAAAAGAATCATTATTCAAGTACTTCGTGTTTTTCAATACGCTCTTTTATATTTTGGTTTATACACTCTTGACCTAGCTGGATCTTCACACAAAATAGTCTCGGAGAGTGCACGAAATCCTACAAAAACAATAGGTTTGAGGTTAGAGCGAGAGAGATAGATATTACATTGTTAAACAAGCTTGATATCCTCTAATCACTTCACAATTTAGTTTGAAGAGTTCAACATCGAAATTCGAGTAGTTTTCAAGTGGAGAAGGCGTTGTGTAACCCCGGATTTTCATGATTGCTCAAACCTATCGATTCCAAATACTATGTCTCCATATAGACATGTCCAATTTATCGTACCAAAAACTTCGACTAACATCCCCATCTCTTTTGTTCGTCTTCTTCATGGGATTAGAGTTGATGTATGCGTCTTGTATCTCAAACACTAGGATCGAAAAAGAATCATTATTCAAGTACTCCGTGTTTTTGGATACGCTCTTTTATATTTTGGTTCATACACTCTTGACCTACCTGGATATTCATACAAAAGAGTCTCAGAGAGTGCACAGAATCCTACAAAAACAATAGGTTTGAGGTTAGAGCGAGAGAGATAGATATTACATTCTTAAACAAGCTTGATATCCTCTAATCACTTCACAATTTAGTTCGAAAAGTTCAACATCGAAATTCTGAGTAGTTTTGAAGTGCAGAAGGAGTTGTGTAACCATCGATTTTCATGCTTGCTCAAACCTATCGATTCCAAATACTATGTCTCCATATAGACATGTCCAATTTTTCGAACCAAAAACTTCGACTAACATCCCCATCTCTTTTGTTTGTCTTCTTCATGGGATTAGAGTTTATGTATGCGTCTTGTATCTATAACACTAGGATCAAAAAAGAATCATTATTCAAGTACTCCGTGTTTTTCGATACGCTCTTTTATATTTTGGTTTATAGACTCTTGACATACCTGGATCTTCTTACAAAAGAGTCTCGGAGAGTGCACAAAATCCTACAAAAACAATAGGTTTGAGGTTAGAGGGAGAGAGATAGATATTACATTCTTAAACAAGCTTGATATCCTCTAATCACTTCACAATTTAGTTTGAAGAGTTCAACATTGAAATTTTGAGTAGTTTTGAGGTAGAGAAGGTGTTGTGTAACCCTGGATTTTCATGATTGCTCAAACCTATCGATTCCAAATACTATGTCTCCATATAGACATGTCCAATTTATCATACCAAAAACTTCGACTAACATCCCCATCTCTTTTGTTCGTCTTCGTCATGGGATTAGAGTTGATGTATGCGTCTTGTATCTCAAACACTAGGATCGAAAAAGAATCATTATTCAAGTACTCCGTGTTTTTGGATACGCTCTTTTATATTTTGGTTCATACACTCTTGACCTACCTGGATATTCATACAAAAGAGTCTCAGAGAGTGCACAGAATCCTACAAAAACAATAGGTTTGAGGTTAGAGCGAGAGAGATAGATATTACATTCTTAAACAAGCTTGATATCCTCTAATCACTTCACAATTTAGTTCGAAAAGTTCAACATCGAAATTCGAGTAGTTTTGAAGTGGAGAAGGAGTTGTGTAACCATGGATTTTCATGCTTGCTCAAACCTATCGATTCCAAATACTATGTCTCCATATAGACATGTCCAATTTTTCAAACCAAAAACTTCGACTAACATCCCCATCTCTTTTGTTCGTCTTCTTCATGGGATTAGAGTTTATGTATGCGTCTTGTATCTCAAACACTAGGATCGAAAAAGAATCATTATTCAAGTACTCCGTGTTTTTCGATACGCTCTTTTATATTTTGGTTTATACACTCTTGACCTACCGGATCTTCATACAAAAGAGTCTCGGAGAGTGCACGAGAATCCTACAAAAACAATAGGTTTGAGGTTAGAGCGAGTGAGATAGATATTACATTCTTAAACAAGCTTGATATCCTCTAATCACTTCACAATTTAGTTTGAAGAGTTCAACATCGAAATTCTGAGTAGTTTTGAGGTGGAGAAGGCGTTGTGTAACCATGGATTTTCATGATTGCTCAAACCTATTCATTCTAAATACTATGTCTCCATATAGACATGTCCAATTTTTCGAACCAAAAAGTTCGACTAACATCCCCATTTCTTTTGTTCGTCTTCTTCATGGGATTAGAGTTGATGTATGCGTCTTGTATCTCAAACACTAGGATCCAAAAAGAATCATTATTCAAGTACTCCGTGTTTTTCAATACGCTCATTTATATTTTGGTTTATACACTCTTGACCTAGCTGGATCTTCACCGAAAATAGTCTCGGAGAGTGCACAGAATCCAACAAAAACAATAGGTTTGAGGTTAGAGCGAGAGAGATAGATATTACATTCTTAAACAAGCTTGATATCCTCTAATCACTTCACAATTTAGTTTGAAGAGTTAAACATCGAAATTCTGAGTAGTTTTGAAGTGGACAAGGCGTTTTGTAACCATGGATTTTCATGATTGCTCAAACCTATCGATTCCAAATACTATGACTCTATATAGACATGTCCAATTTTCCGAACCGAAAACTTCGAATAACATCCCAATCTCTTTTGTTCGTCTTCTTCATGGGATTAGAGTTGATGTATGCGTCTTGTATCTCAAACACTAGGATCGAAAAAGAATCATTATTCAAGTACTCCGTGTTTTTCGATACGCTCTTTTATATTTTGGTTTATACACTCTTGACCTACCTAGATCTTCACACAAAATAGTCTCGGAGAGTGCACAGAATCCTACAAAAACAATAGGTTTGAGGTTAGAGCGAGTGAGATAGATATTACATTCTTAAACATGCTTGATATCCTCTAATCACTTCATAATTTAGTTTGAAGAGTTCAACATCGAAATTCTGAGTAGTTTTGAAGTGGAGAAGGCGTTGTGTAACCATGCATTTTCATGATTGCTCAAACCTATTCATTCCAAATACTATGTCTCCATATAGACATGTCCAATTTTTCGAACCAAAAATTTCGACTAACATCCCCATCTCTTTTGTTCGTCTTCTTCATGGGATTAGAGTTGATGTATGCGTCTTGTATATCAAACACTAGGATCCAAAAAGAATCATTATTCAAGTACTCCGTGTTTTTCAATACGCTCATTTATATTTTGGTTTATACACTCTTGACCTAGCTGGATCTTCACCGAAAATAGTCTCGGAGAGTGCACAGAATCCTACAAAAACAATAGGTTTGAGGTTAGAGCGAGAGAGATAGATATTACATTCTTAAACAAGCTTGATATCCTCTAATCACTTCACAATTTAGTTTGAAGAGTTCAACATCGAAATTCTGAGTAGTTTTTAGGTGGACAAGGCGTTTTGTAACCATGGATTTTCATGATTGCTCAAACCTATCGATTCCAAATACTATGACTCTATATAGACATGTCCAATTTTCCGAACCGAAAACTTCGAATAACATCCCAATCTCTTTTGTTCGTCTTCTTCATGGGATTAGAGTTGATGTATGCGTCTTGTATCTCAAACACTAGGATCGAAAAAGAATCATTATTCAAGTACTCCGTGTTTTTCGATACGCTCTTTTATATTTTGGTTTATACACTCTTGACCTACCTAGATCTTCACACAAAATAGTCTCGGAGAGTGCACAGAATCCTACAAAAACAATAGGTTTGAGGTTAGAGCAAGAGAGATAGATATTACATTCTTAAACAAGCTTGATATCCTCTAATCACTTCACAATTTAGTTCGAAGAGTTCAACATCGAAATTCTGAGTAGTTTTGAAGTGGAGAAGGCGTTGTGTAACCATGGATTTTCATGATTGCCCAAACCTATCGATTCCAAATACTATGTCTCCATATAGACATGTCCAATTTTTCGAACCAAAAACTTCGACTAACATCCCCATCTCTTTTGTTCGTCTTCTTCATGGGATTAGAGTTTATGTATGCGTCTTGTATCTCAAACGCTAGGATCGAAAAACAATTCATTATTCAAGTACTCCGTGTTTTTAGATACGCTCATTTATATTTTGGTTTATACACACTTGACCTAGCTGGATCTTCACACAAAATAGTCTCGGAGAGTGCACAGAATCCTACAAAAACAATAGGTTTCAGGTTACAGCGAGTGAGATAGATATTACATTCTTAAACAAGCTTGATATCCTCTAATCACTTCACAATTTAGTTTGTAGAGTTCAACATCGAAATTCGAGTAGTTTTGAAGTGGAGAAGGCGTTGTGTAACCAAGGATTTTCATGATTGCTCAAACCTATCGATTCCAAATACTATGTCTCCATATAGACATGTCCAATTTTTCGAACCAAAAAGTTTGACTAACATCCCCATCTCTTTTGTTCGTCTTCTTCATGGTATTAAATTTGATGTATGCGGCTTGTATCTCAAACACTACGATAGAAAAAGAATCATTATTCAAGTACTTCGTGTTTTCCATACCCTCTTTTATATTTTTGTTTATACACTCTTGACGTACCTAGATCATCACACAAAAGAGTCTTGGAGAATGCACATAATCCTACAAAACGATAGGTTTGAGGTTAGAGCGAGAGAGATAGATATTACATTTTTACACAAGCTTGATATCCTCTAATCACTTCACAATTTAGTTTGAAGAGTTCAACATCGAAATTCTAAGTAGTTTTTAGGTGGAGAAGGCGTTGTGTATCCATGGATATTCATCATTGCTCAAACCTATCGATTCCAAATACTATGACTCTATATAGACATTTCCAATTTTTCGAACCAAAAACTTCGACTAACATCCCCATCTCTTTTGTTCGTCCTCTTCATGGGATTAGAGTTGATGTGTGCGTCTTGTATCTCAAACACTAGGATCGAAAAAGAATCATTATTCAAGTACTCCGTGTTTTTCGATACGCTCTTTTATATTTTGGTTTATACACTCTTGACCTACCCGGATCTTCACACAAAATAGTCTCGGAGAGTGCACGAGAATCCTACAAAAACAATAGGTTTGAGGTTAGAGCGAGAGAGATAGATATTACATTCTTAAACAAGCTTGATATCCTCTAATCACTTCACAATTTAGTTCGAAGAGTTCAACATCGAAATTCTGAGTAGTTTTGAAGTGGAGAAGGCGTTGTGTATCCATGGATTTTCATGATTGCCCAAACCTATCGATTCCAAATACTATGTCTCCATATAGACATGTCCAATTTTTTGAACCAAAAACTTCGACTAACATCCCCATCTCTTTTGTTCGTCTTCTTCATGGGATTAGAGTTTATGTATGCGTCTTGTATCTCAAACGCTAGGATCGAAAAACAAATCATTATTCAAGTACTCCGTGTTTTTAGATACGCTCATTTATATTTTGGTTTATACACACTTGACCTAGCTGGATCTTCACACAAAATAGTCTCGGAGAGTGCACAGAATCCTACAAAAACAATAGGTTTCGGGTTACGGCGAGTGAGATAGATATTACATTCTTAAACAAGCTTGATATCCTCTAATCACTTCACAATTTAGTTTGTAGAGTTCAACATCGAAATTCGAGTAGTTTTGAAGTGGAGAAGGCGTTGTGTAACCAAGGATTTTCATGATTGCTCAAACCTATCGATTTCAAATACTATGTCTCCATATAGACATGTCCAATTTTTCGAACCAAAAAGTTCGACTAACATCCCCATCTCTTTTGTTCGTCTTCTTCATGGTATTAAATTTGATGTATGCGGCTTGTATCTCAAACACTACGATAGAAAAAGAATCATTATTCAAGTACTTCGTGTTTTCCATACCCTCTTTTATATTTTTGTTTATACACTCTTGACGTACCTAGATCATCACACAAAAGAGTCTTGGAGAATGCACAGAATCCTACAAAACGATAGGTTTGAGGTTAGAGCGAGAGAGATAGATATTACATTTTTACACAAGCTTGATATCCTCTAATCACTTCACAATTTAGTTTGAAGAGTTCAACATCGAAATTCAAAGTAGTTTTTAGGTGGAGAAGGCGTTGTGTATCCATGGATATTCATCATTGCTCAAACCTATCGATTCCAAATACTATGACTCTATATAGACATTTCCAATTTTTCGAACCAAAAACTTCGACTAACATCCCCATCTCTTTTGTTCGTCCTCTTCATGGGATTAGAGTTGATGTGTGCGTCTTGTATCTCAAACACTAGGATCGAAAAAGAATCATTATTCAAGTACTCCGTGTTTTTCGATACGCTCTTTTATATTTTGGTTTATACACTCTTGACGTACCCGGATCTTCACATAAAAGAGTCTCGGACGAGTGCACGAGAATCCTACAAAAATACTAGGTTTGAGGTTAGAGCGAGAGATATAGATATTACATTCTTAAACAAGCTTGATATCCTTTAATCACTTCACAATTTAGTTTGAAGAGTTCAACATCGAAAATCTGAGTAGTTTTGAGGTGGAGAAGGCGTTTTGTAACCATGGATTTTCATGATTGGTCAAACCTATCGATTCCAAATACTATGACTCTATATAGACATGTCCAATTTTCCGAACCGAAAACTTCGAATAACATCCCAATCTCTTTTGTTCGTCTTCTTCATGGGATTAGAGTTGATGTATGCGTCTTGTATCTCAAGCACTAGGATCGAAAAAGAATCATTATTCAAGTACTCCGTGTTTTTCGATACGCTCTTTTATATTTTGGTTTATACACTCTTGACCTACCTGGATCTTCATACAAAAGAGTCTCGGAGAGTGCACAGAATTCTACAAAAACAATAGGTTTGAGGTTAGAGCGAGAGAGATAGATATTACATTCTTAAACATGCTTGATATCCTCTAATCACTTCATAATTTAGTTTGAAGAGTTCAACATCGAAATTCTGAGTAGTTTTGAAGTGGAGAAGGCGTTGTGTAACCATGGATTTTCATGATTGCTCAAACCTATTCATTCCAAATACTATGTCTCCATATAGACATGTCCAATTTTTTGAACCAAAAAGTTCGACTAACATCCCCATCTCTTTTGTTCGTCTTCTTCATCGGATTAGAGTTTATGTATGCGTCTTGTATCTCAAACGCTAGGATTTAAAAACAAATCATTATTCAAGTACTCCGTGTTTTTAGATACGCTCATTTATATTTTGGTTTATACACACTTGACCTAGCTGGATCTTCACACAAAATAGTCTCGGAGAGTGCACAGAATCCTACAAAAACAATAGGTTTCAGGTTACAGTGAGTGAGATAGATATTACATTCTTAAACAAGCTTGATATCCTCTAATCACTTCACAATTTAGTTTGTAGAGTTCAACATCGAAATTCGAGTAGTTTTGAAGTGGAGAAGGCGTTGTGTAACCAAGGATTTTCATGATTGCTCAAACCTATCGATTTCAAATACTATGTCTCCATATAGACATGTCCAATTTTTCGAACCAAAAAGTTCGACTAACATCCCCATCTCTTTTGTTCGTCTTCTTCATGGTATTAAATTTGATGTATGCGGCTTGTATCTCAAACACTACGATAGAAAAAGAATCATTATTCAAGTTCTTCGTGTTTTCCATACCCTCTTTTATATTTTTGTTTATACACTCTTGACGTACCTAGATCATCGCACAAAAGAGTCTTGGAGAATGCACAGAATCCTACAAAACGATAGGTTTGAGGTTAGAGCGAGAGAGATAGATATTACATTTTTACACAAGCTTGATATCCTCTAATCACTTCACAATTTAGTTTGAAGAGTTCAACATCGAAATTCTAAGTAGTTTTTAGGTGGAGAAGGCGTTGTGTATCCATGGATATTCATCATTGCTCAAACCTATCGATTCCAAATACTATGACTCTATATAGACATTTCCAATTTTTCGAACCAAAAACTTCGACTAACATCCCCATCTCTTTTGTTCGTCCTCTTCATGGGATTAGAGTTGATGTGTGCGTCTTGTATCTCAAACACTAGGATCGAAAAAGAATCATTATTCAAGTACTCCGTGTTTTTCGATACGCTCTTTTATATTTTGGTTTATACACTCTTGACCTACCTGGATCTTCACACAAAATAGTCTCGGAGAGTGCACAGAATCCTACAAAAACAATAGGTTTGAGGTTAGAGCGAGAGAGATAGATATTACATTCTTAAACAAGCTTGATATCCTCTAATCACTTCACAATTTAGTTCGAAGAGTTCAACATCGAAATTCTGAGTAGTTTTGAAGTGGAGAAGGCGTTGTGTATCCATGGATTTTCATGATTGCCCAAACCTATCGATTCCAAATACTATGTCTCCATATAGACATGTCCAATTTTTCGAACCAAAAACTTCGACTAACATCCCCATCTCTTTTGTTCGTCTTCTTCATGGGATTAGAGTTTATGTATGCGTCTTGTATCTCAAACGCTAGGATTTAAAAACAAATCATTATTCAAGTACTCCGTGTTTTTAGATACGCTCATTTATATTTTGGTTTATACACACTTGACCTAGGTGGATCTTCACACAAAATAGTCTCGGAGAGTGCACAGAATCCTACAAAAACAATAGGTTTCAGGTTACAGTGAGTGAGATAGATATTACATTCTTAAACAAGCTTGATATCCTCTAATCACTTCACAATTTAGTTTGTAGAGTTCAACATCGAAATTCGAGTAGTTTTGAAGTGGAGAAGGCGTTGTGTAACCAAGGATTTTCATGATTGCTCAAACCTATCGATTTCAAATACTATGTCTCCATATAGACATGTCCAATTTTTCGAACCAAAAAGTTCGACTAACATCCCCATCTCTTTTGTTCGTCTTCTTCATGGTATTAAATTTGATGTATGCGGCTTGTATCTCAAACACTACGATAGAAAAAGAATCATTATTCAAGTTCTTCGTGTTTTCCATACCCTCTTTTATATTTTTGTTTATACACTCTTGACGTACCTAGATCATCACACAAAAGAGTCTTGGAGAATGCACGAGAATCCTACAAAACGATAGGTTTGAGGTTAGAGCGAGAGAGATAGATATTACATTTTTACACAAGCTTGATATCCTCTAATCACTTCACAATTTAGTTTGAAGAGTTCAACATCGAAATTCTAAGTAGTTTTTAGGTGGAGAAGGCGTTGTGTATCCATGGATATTCATCATTGCTCAAACCTATCGATTCAAAATACTATGACTCTATATAGACATTTCCAATTTTTCGAACCAAAAACTTCGACTAACATCCCCATCTCTTTTGTTCGTCCTCTTCATGGGATTAGAGTTGATGTGTGCGTCTTGTATCTCAAACACTAGGATCGAAAAAGAATCATTATTCAAGTACTCCGTGTTTTTCGATACGCTCTTTTATATTTTGGTTTATACACTCTTGACGTACCTGGATCTTCACATAAAAGAGTCTCGGATAGTGCACGAATCCTACAAAAATACTAGGTTTGAGGTTAGAGCGAGAGATATAGATATTACATTCTTAACCAAGCTTGATATCCTTTAATCACTTCACAATTTAGTTTGAAGAGTTCAACATCGAAAATACGAGTAGTTTTGAGGTGGAGAAGGCGTTTTGTAACCATGGATTTTCATGATTGGTCAAACCTATCGATTCCAAATACTATGACTCTATATAGACATGTCCAATTTTCCGAACCAAAAACTTCGACTAACATCCCTATCTCTTTTGTTCGTCTTCTTCATGGTATTAGATTTGATGTATGCGTCTTGTATCTCAAACACTAGGATAGAAAAAGAATCATTATTCAAGTACTTCGTGTTTTTCGTTACGCTCTTTTATATTTTTGTTTATACACTATTGACATACCGGATCTTCACACAAAAGAGTCTCGGAGAGTGCATAGAATCCTACAAAAATACTAGGTTTGAGGTTAGAGCGAGAGAGATAGATATTACATTCTTAAACAAGCTTGATATCCTTTAATCACTTCACAATTTAGTTTGAAGAGTTCAACATCGAAAATCCGAGTAGTTTTGAGGTGGAGAAGGCGTTTTGTAACCATGGATTTTCATGATTGGTCAAACCTATCGATTCCAAATACTATGACTCTATATAGACATGTCCAATTTTCCGAACCAAAAACTTCGACTAACATCCCTATCTCTTTTGTTCGTCTTCTTCATGGTATTAGATTTGATGTATGCGTCTTGTATCTCAAACACTAGGATAGAAAAAGAATCATTATTCAAGTACTTCGTGTTTTTCGTTACGCTCTTTTATATTTTTGTTTATACACTATTGACATACCTGGATCTTCACACAAAAGAGTCTCGGAGAGTGCATAGAATCCTACAAAAATACTAGGTTTGAGGTTAGAGCGAGAGAGATAGATATTACATTCTTAAACAAGCTTGATATCCTCTAATCACTTCACAATTTAGCTTGAAGAGTTCAACATCGAAATTCTGAGTAGTTTTGAAGTGGAGAAGGCGTTGTGTAACCAAGGATTTTCATGATTGCTCAAACCTATCGATTCCAAATACTATGTCTCCATATAGACATGTCCAATTTTTCGAACCAAAAAGTTCGACTAACATCCCCATCTCTTTTGTTCGTCTTCTTCATGGTATTAAATTTGATGTATGCGGCTTGTATCTCAAACACTACGATAGAAAAAGAATCATTATTCAAGTACTTCGTGTTTTCCATACCCTCTTTTATATTTTTGTTTATACACTCTTCACGTACCTAGATCATCACACAAAAGAGTCTTGGAGAATGCACAGAATCCTACAAAACGATAGGTTTGAGGTTAGAGCGAGAGAGATAGATATTACATTTTTACACAAGCTTGATATCCTCTAATCACTTCACAATTTAGTTTGAAGAGTTCAACATCAAAATTCTAAGTAGTTTTTAGGTGGAGAAGGCGTTGTGTATCCATGGATATTCATCATTGCTCAAACCTATCGATTCCAAATACTATGACTCTATATAGACATTTCCAATTTTTCGAACCAAAAACTTCGACTAACATCCCCATCTCTTTTGTTCGTCCTCTTCATGGGATTAGACTTGATGTGTGCGTCTTGTATCTCAAACACAAGGATCGAAAAAAAATCATTATTCAAGTACTCCGTGTTTTTCGATATGCTCTTTTATATTTTGGTTTATACACTCTTGACGTACCCGGATCTTCACATAAAAGAGTCTCGGACAAGTGCACGAATCCTACAAAAATACTAGGTTTGAGGTTAGAGCGAGAGATATAGATATTACATTCTTAAACAAGCTTGATATCCTTTAATCACTTCACAATTTAGTTTGAAGAGTTCAACATCGAAATTCTGAGTAGTTTTGAGGTGGAGAAGGCGTTTTGTAACCATGGATTTTCATGATTGGTCAAATCTATCGATTCCAAATACTATGACTCTATATAGACATGTCCAATTTTCCGAACCAAAAACTTCGACTAACATCCCTATCTCTTTCGTTCGTCTTCTTCATGGTATTAGATTTGATGTATGCGTCTTGTATCTCAAACACTAGGATAGAAAAAGAATCATTATTCAAGTACTTCGTGTTTTTCGTTACGCTCTTTTATATTTTTGTTTATACCATTGACATACTGGATCTTCACACAAAAGAGTCTCGGAGAGTGCATAGAATCCTACAAAAAACATTTGAGGTTAGAGCGAGAGAGATAGATATATCTAAAAAGCTTGATATCCTAATCACTTCACAATAGCTTAAGAGTTCAACATCGAAATTCGAGTAGTTTTGAGGTGGAAAGCGTTGTGTAACCATGATTTTCATGATTCTCAAACCTATCGATTCCAAATACTATGACTCTATAACATGTCCAATTTTCCGAACAAAAACTTCACTAACTCCCATCTCTTTTTCTCTTTCATTTAATTTATATCCTATCTCAAACACTAATGAAAAAGAATCATTATTCAAGTACTTCGTGTTTTTCGTTACGCTCTTTTATATTTTTGTTTATACACTATTGACATACCCGGATCTTCACACAAAAGAGTCTCGGAGAGTGCATAGAATCCTACAAAAATACTAGGTTTGAGGTTAGAGCGAGAGAGATAGATATTACATTCTTAAACAAGCTTGATATCCTCTAATCACTTCACAATTTAGCTTGAAGAGTTCAACATCGAAATTCGAGTAGTTTTGAGGTGGAGAAGGCGTTGTGTAACCATGGATTTTCATGATTGCTCAAACCTATCGATTCCAAATACTATGACTCTATATACACATGTCCAATTTTCCGAACGAAAAACTTCGACTAACATCCCCATCTCTTTTGTTCGTCTTCTTCATGGTATTAGATTTGATGTATGCGTCTTGTATCTCAAACACTAGGATCGAAAAAGAATCATTATTCAAGTACTTCGTGTTTTTCGTTACGCTCTTTTATATTTTTGTTTATACACTATTGACATACCTGGATCTTCACACAAAAGAGTCTCGGAGAGTGCATAGAATCCTACAAAAATACTAGGTTTGAGGTTAGAGCGAGAGAGATAGATATTACATTCTTAAACAAGCTTGATATCCTCTAATCACTTCACAATTTAGCTTGAAGAGTTCAACATCGAAATTCGAGAGTAGTTTTGAGGTGGAGAAGGCGTTGTGTAACCATGGATTTTCATGATTGCTCAAACCTATCGATTCCAAATACTATGACTCTATATACACATGTCCAATTTTCCGAACGAAAAACTTCGACTAACATCCCCATCTCTTTTGTTCGTCTTCTTCATGGTATTAGATTTGATGTATGCGTCTTGTATCTCAAACACTAGGATCGAAAAAGAATCATTATTCAAGTACTTCGTGTTTTCCATACCCTCTTTTATATTTTTGTTTATACACTCTTGACGTACCTAGATCATCACACAAAAGAGTCTTGCAGAATGCACAGAATCCTACAAAACGATAGGTTTGAGGTTAGAGCGAGAGAGATAGATACATTTTTACACAAGCTTGGTATCCTCTAATCACTTCACAATTTAGTTTGAAGAGTTCAACATCGAAATTCTAAGTAGTTTTTAGGTGGAGAAGGCGTTGTGTATCCATGGATATTCATCATTGCTCAAACCTATCGATTCCAAATACTATGACTCTATATAGACATTTCCAATTTTTTGAACCAAAAACTTCGACTAACATCCCCATCTCTTTTGTTCGTCCTCTTCATGGGATTAGAGTTGATGTATGCGTCTTGTATCTCAAACACTAGGATCGAAAAAGAATCATTATTCAAGTACTCCGTGTTTTTCGATACGCTCTTTTATATTTTTGTTTATACACTCTTGACCTACCTGGATCTTCACACAAAAGAGTCTCGGAGAGTGCACGAATCCTACAAACACAATAGGTTTGAGGTTTGAGCGAGAGAGATAGATATTACATTCTTAAAGAAGCTTGATATCCTCTAATCACTTCACAATTTAGCTTAAAGAGTTCAACATCGAAATTCTTAGTAGTTTTGAGGTTGAGAAGGCGTTGTGTAACCATGGATTTTCATGATTGCTCAAACCTATCGATTCCAAATACTATGACTCTATATAGACATGTCCAATTTTCCGAACCAAAAACTTCGACTAACATCCCCATCTCTTTTGTTCGTCTTCTTCATGGTATTAGATTTGATGTATGCGTCTTGTATCTCAAACACTAGGATAGAAAAAGAATCATTATTCAAGTACTTCGTATTTTTTGTTACGCTCTTTTATATTTTTGTTAATACTCTATCGACGTACCTGGATCTTCACACAAAAGAGTCTCGGAGAGTGCACTGAATCCTACAAAAATACTAGGTTTGAGGTTAGAGCGAGAGAGATAGATATTACATTCTTAAACAAGCTTGATATCCTCTAATCACTTCACAATTTAGCTTGAAGAGTTCAACATCGAAATTCTGAGTAGTTTTGAGATGGAGAAGGCGTTGTGTCACCATGGATTTTCATGATTGCTCAAACCTATCGATTCCAAATACTATGACTCTATATAGACATGTCCAATTTTCCGAACCAAAAACTTCGACTAACATCCCCATCTCTTTTGTTCGTCTTCTTCATGGTATTAGATTTGATGTATGCATCTTGTATCTCAAACACTAGGATAGAAAAAGAATCATTATTCAAGTACTTCTTCTTTTTCGTTACGCTCTTTTGTATTTTTGTTAATACTCTATCGACGTACCTGGATCTTCACACAAAAGAGTCTCGGAGAGTGCACTGAATCCTACAAAAATACTAGGTTTGAGGTTAGAGCGAGAGAGATAGATATTACATTCTTAAACAAGCTTGATATCCTCTAATCACTTCACAATTTAGCTTAAAGAGTTCAACATCGAAATTCTGAGTAGTTTTGAGATGGAGAAGGCGTTGTGTCACCATGGATTTTCATGATTGCTCAAACCTATCGATTCCAAATACTATGACTCTATATAGACATGTCCAATTTTCCGAACCAAAAACTTCGACTAACATCCCCATCTCTTTTGTTCGTCTTCTTCATGGTATTAGATTTGATGTATGCGTCTTGTATCTCAAACACTAGGATAGAAAAAGAATCATTATTCAAGTACTTCGTATTTTTCGTTACGCTCTTTTATATTTTTGTTAATACTCTATCGACGTACCTGGATCTTCACACAAAAGAGTCTCGAAGAGTGCACTGAATCCTACAAAAATACTAGGTTTGAGGTTAGAGCGAGAGAGATAGATATTACATTCTTAAACAAGCTTGATATCCTCTAATCACTTCACAATTTAGCTTGAAGAGTTCAACATCGAAATTCTGAGTAGTTTTGAGGTGGAGAAGGCGTTGTGTAACCATGGATTTTCATGATTACTCAAACCTATCGATTCCAAATACTATGACTCTATATAGACATGTCCAATTTTCCGAACCAAAAACTTCGACTAACATCCCCATCTCTTTTGTTCGTCTTCTTCATGGTATTAGATTTGATGTATGCGTCTTGTATCTCAAACACTAGGATCGAAAAAGAATCATTATTCAAGTACTTCGTGTTTTTCGATACCCTCTTTTATATTTTTGTTTATACACTCTTGACGTACCTAGATCTTCACACAAAAGAGTCTCGAGAGTGCACGAATCCTACAAAAACGATAGGTTTGAGGTTAGAGCGAGAGAGATAGATATTACATTTTTACACAAGCTTGATATCCTCTAATCACTTCACAATTTAGTTTGAAGAGTTCAACATCGAAATTCTAAGTAGTTTTGAGGTGGAGAAGGCGTTGTGTATCCATGGATATTCATGATTGCTCAAACCTATCGATTCCAAATAATATGACTCTATATAGACATGTCCAATTTTTCGAACCAAAAACTTCGACTAACATCCCCATCTCTTTTGTTCGTCTTCTTCATGGTATTAGATTTGATGTATGCGTATTGTATCTCAAACACTAGGATAGAAAAAGAATCATTATTCAAGTATTCCGTGTTTTTGGATACGCTCTTTTATATTTTGGTTTATACACTATTGACGTACCCGGATCTTCACACAAAAGTGTCTCGGAGAGTGCACAATCCTAAAAAAATACTAGGTTTGAGGTTAGAGCGAGAGAGATAGATATTACATTCTTAAACAAGCTTGATATCCTCTAATCACTTCACAATTTAGCTTGAAGAGTTCAACATCGAAATTCTGAGTAGTTTTGAGATGGAGAAGGCTTTGTGTCACCATGGATTTTCATGATTGCTCAAACCTATCGATTCCAAATACTATGACTCTATATAGACATGTCCAATTTTCCGAACCAAAAACTTCGACTAACATCCCCATCTCTTTTGTTCGCCTTCTTCATGGTATTAGATTTGATGTATGCGTCTTGTATCTCAAACACTAGGATAGAAAAAGAATCATTATTCAAGTACTTCGTATTTTTCGTTACGCTCTTTTATATTTTTGTTAATACTCTATCGACGTACTCGGATCTTCACACAAAAGAGTCTCCGAGAGTGCAATCGAATCCTACAAAAATACTAGGTTTGAGGTTAGAGCGAGAGAGATAGATATTACATTCTTAAACAAGCTTGATATCCTCTAATCACTTCACAATTTAGCTTGAAGAGTTCAACATCGAAATTCCGAGTAGTTTTGAGGTGGAGAAGGCGTTGTGTAACCATGGATTTTCATGATTGCTCAAACCTATCGATTCCAAATACTATGACTCTATATAGACATGTCAAATTTTCCGAACCAAAAACTTCGACTAACATCCCCATCTCTTTTGTTCGTCTTCTTTCATGGTATTAGATTTGATGTATGCGTCTTGTATCTCAAACACTAGGATCGAAAAAGAATCATTATTCAAGTACTTCGTGTTTTTCGATACCCTCTTTTATATTTTTGTTTATACACTCTTGACGTACCTAGATCTTCACACAAAAGAGTCTCGGAGAATGCACAATCCTACAAAAACGATAGGTTTGAGGTTAGAGCGAGAGAGATAGATATTACATTTTTACACAAGCTTGATATCCTCTAATCACTTCACAATTTAGTTTGAAGAGTTCAACATCGAAATTCTAAGTAGTTTTGAGGTGGAGAAGGCGTTGTGTATCCATGGATATTCATGATTGCTCAAACCTATCGATTCCAAATAATAGACTCTATATAGACATGTCCAATTTTTGAACCAAAACTTCGACTAACATCCCCATCTCTTTTGTTCGTCTTCTTCACTGATTAGAGTTGATGTATGCGTCTTGTATCTCAAACACTAGGATCCAAAAAAGAATCATTATTCAAGTACTCCGTGTTTTTCAATACGCTCCTTTATATTTTTGTTTATACACTCTTGACGTACCCGGATCTTCACACAAAAGTGTCTTGGAGAGTGCAATAATCCTACAAAAATACTAGGTTTGAGGTTGAGCGAGAGATAGATATTACATTCTTAAACAAGCTTCGATATCCTCTAATCACTTCACAATTTAGCTTGAAGAGTTCAACATCGAAATTCACGAGTAGTTTTGAGGTGGAGAAGGCGTTGTGTAACCATGGATTTTTTCATGATTGCTCAAACCTATCGATTCCAAATACTATGACTCTATATAGACATGTCCAATTTTCCGAACCAAAACTTCGACTAACATCCCCATCTCTTTTGTTCGTCTTCTTCATGGTATTAGATTTGATGTATGCGTCTTGTATCTCAAACACTAGGATCGAAAAGAATCATTATTCAAATATCAAAGTTGATACCCTTTATATTTTTTGTTTATACACTCTTGACGTACTCTAGATCTTCACACAAAAGAGTCTCGAGAATGCCAAATCCTACAAAAATGATAGGTTTGAGGTTAGAGCGAGAGAGATAGATATTACATTTTTACACAAAGCTTGATATCCTCTAATCACTTCACAACTTAGTTTGAAGAGTTCAACATCGAAATTCTAAGTAGTTTTGAGGTGGAGAAGGCGTTGTGTATCCATGGATATTCATGATTGCTCAAACCTATCGATTCCAAATAATATGACTCTATATAGACATGTCCAATTTTTCGAACCAAAAACTTCGACTAACATCCCCATCTCTTTTGTTCGTCTTCTTCATGGTATTAGATTTGATGTATGCGTCTTGTATCTCAAACACTAGGATAGAAAAAGAATCATTATTCAAGTATTCCGTGTTTTTGGATACGCTTATATTTTGGTTTATACACTATTGACGTACCGATCTTCACACAAAAGTGTCTCTGAGAGTGCACAATCCTAAAAAAATACTAGGTTTGAGGTTAGAGCGAGAGAGATAGATATTACATTCTTAAACAAGCTTGATATCCTCTAATCACTTCACAATTTAGCTTGAAGAGTTCAACATCGAAATTCGAGTAGTTTTGAGATGGAGAAGGCTTTGTGTCACCATGGATTTTCATGATTGCTCAAACCTATCGATTCCAAATACTATGACTCTATATAGACATGTCCAATTTTCCGAACCAAAAACTTCGACTAACATCCCCATCTCTTTTGTTCGCCTTCTTCATGGTATTAGATTTGATGTATGCGTCTTGTATCTCAAACACTAGGATAGAAAAAGAATCATTATTCAAGTACTTCGTATTTTTTCGTTACGCTCTTTTATATTTTTGTTAATACTCTATCGACGTACCCGGATCTTCACACAAAAGAGTCTCTGAGAGTGCAATCGAATCCTACAAAAATACTAGGTTTGAGGTAGAGCGAGAGAGATAGATATTACATTCTTAAACAAGCTTGATATCCTCTAATCACTTCACAATTTAGCTTGAAGAGTTCAACATCGAAATTCTGAGTAGTTTTGAGGTGGAGAAGGCGTTGTGTAACCATGGATTTTCATGATTGCTCAAACCTATCGATTCCAAATACTATGACTCTATATAGACATGTCAAATTTTCCGAACCAAAACTTCGACTAACATCCCCATCTCTTTTGTTCGTCTTCTTCATGGTATTAGATTTGATGTATGCGTCTTGTATCTCAAACACTAGGATCGAAAAAGAATCATTATTC
>JAUJYP020001327.1:0-64199 GCA_030674075.2 Linum usitatissimum | reverse complement strand
TACTTTTCACCTTAGTACGGTGAACTTCCACTATGCACCATGCACGTTAGAATGATGTAGTTGTACAATTCACAATGCATCGTATGTATGGTATGGTTCACTTTCATTATGCTATGCAATACTATTGGCCTAAGTACGATGCACTTTACGCTGTAGAACATGCATGTTGTACCTTGTTACGGTGCATTATCGATATTCATGGTGAACACGGATATTTTGTATTTCAACCATTCGCAATGCCACGAGCACATGGTACGGTGCAATTCCATTATGCCTGCTACACGTCGGTATAGTGCATTCCCACAGGTAGTGAATGCAGTGAGTATGAGATCAAAAAATGAACTGAAATTTTATTTATAAAATCAAATCGTAAAGTCGTAAGATTCCACGACTTTTAATAATAATAAATTTAAAGAACACAATGCATTAGTTTTATACGATTGTTATTATTTTAATTTTCAGTTATTACTCAAATAAAAAAAATCTATTATTCAATTACTAATAAAACACCTATTTTTTATTATTCTACGGTAAATTAGTGTAACAAAATGACAAATGGACAATTTTGCCTGATTTCTTTAACCACCGATTTTTAGATGGAATCATAACCGTTTGACTTTAATAAGATTGTAAAACCGGAGGAGTTTAAGATTTCAAATAGGTTTCTCTATTCAGAGTCTAGCCATACACCTTGTCCTTTTCACCTTAAGTACGGTGGACTTCCACTATGCACCATGCACATTAGAATGATGTAGTCGTGCAATTCACAACGCACGCCTTGGTATGGTATGGTTCACTTTCATTGTATACGAAATGCACGATTGGCCTAAGTGCGGAGCACTTGCATAGCATAGACCATAAATGTTGTACCTTGTTCTGATTGCCTTATCAATATTCATCTTGAACCTGGATATTTAGTATTTCGACCATTCACAATGCCACGAGCACCTTGGTACGGTGCAATTCCATTATGCACACTACACGTCGGTATAGTGGATTCCCACCAAAGGTAGTCAAATGCCCGAGTGAGTATGAGATCAAAAAATGAGCTTGAAATTGTATTTATAAAATCAAATCGTAAAGTCGTAAGATTCCACGACTTTTTATAATAACCAATTTAAAGAACACAGTGCATTAGTTTTATACGATTGTTATTATTTTAATTTTCGGTTATTACTCAAATAAAAAAAATCTATTGTTTAACTAATAAAACCCTATTAACTACTAATTATTACGCGGCTTTTGCCTTTCTTTAACCCTTGGTTTTGGTGGCTCCGTTTGACTTTAATGTGGTAAACCGGAGGAGTTTAAGATTTCAATCGATTTCACTAAATCAGAGTCCCGCCATACACCTTGTACTTTTCACCTTAGTACGGTGAACTTCCACTATGCACCATGCACATTAGAATGATGTAGTTGTACAATTCACAGCACACTACGCACTATGGTATGGTTCACTTTCATTATGCTCTATGCACAATTGGCCTAAGTACGGAACACTTTTACTATAAACCATGCATGTTGTACCTTGTTACGATGCACTATCAATATTCATGGTGAACGTGGATATTTTGTATTTCAACCATTCGCAATGCCACGAGCACCTTGGTACGGTGCAATTCCATTATGCACACTACACGTCGGTATAGTGCATTCCCACCAAGGTAGTCAAATGCCCGAGTGAGTATGAGATCAAAAAATGAACTGAAATTGTATTTATAAAATCAAATCGTAAAGTCGTAAGATTCCACGACTTTTTATAATAATAAATTTAAAGAACACAATGCATTAGTTTTATACGATTGTTATTATTTTAATTTTCGAGTTATTACTCAAATAAAAAAAATCTATTATTCAATTACTAATAAAACACCTATTTTTTATTATTCTACGGTAAATTAGTGTAACAAAATGACAAATGGACAATTTTGCCGATTTCTTTAACCACCGATTTTGAGTGGAATCATAACCGTTTGACTCCAATAAGATTGTAAAACCGAGAGGACTTTAAGATTTCAATCGATTTCACTATTTAGAGTCCCACCATACACCTTGTACTTTTCACCTTAGTACGGTGAACTTCCACTATGCACCATGCACATTAGAATGATGTAGTTGTACAATTCACAACGCACCACGCACTATGGTATGGTTCACTTTCATTATGCTCTATGCACAATTGGCCTAAGTACGGAGCACTTTTACTATAAACCATGCATGTTGTACCTTGTTACGATGCACTATCAATATTCATGGTGAACATGGATATTTTGTATTTCAACCATTCGCAATGCCACGAGCACCTTGGTACGGTGCAATTCCATTATGCACACTACACGTCGGTATAGTGCATTCCCACCAAGGTAGTCAAATGCCCGAGTGAGTATGAGATCAAAAAATGAACTGAAATTGTATTTATAAAATCAAATCGTAAAGTCGTAAGATTCCACGACTTTTTATAATAATAAATTTAAAGAACACAATGCATTAGTTTTATACGATTGTTATTATTTTAATTTTCGGTTATTACTCAAATAAAAAAATCTATTATTCAATTACTAATAAAACACCTATTTTTTATTATTCTACGGTAAATTAGTGTAACAAAATGACAAATGGACAATTTTGCCCGATTTCTTTAACCACCGATTTTGAGTGGAATCATAACCGTTTGACTTTAATAAGATTGTAAAACCAGACGAGTTTAAGATTTCAATCGATTTCACTATTCAGAGTCCCGCCATACACCTTGTACTTTTCACCTTAGTACGGTGAACTTCCACTATGCACCATGCACATTAGAATGATGTAGTTGTACAATTCACAGCACACTACGCACTATGGTATGGTTCACTTTCATTATGCTCTATGCACAATTGGCTTTGACTCCAATAAGATTGTAAAACCGGAGCACTTTAAATTTCAATCATTTCACTTTTTAGAGTCCCACCATGCACATTATACTTTTCACCTTGTTACGATGCACTATCGATATTCATGGTGAACGTTAGATATGATGTAGTTCCACCATTCGCGATGCACGAGCACCTTGGTACGGTGCAATTCCATTATACTACATGCTGATTAGCCTAAGTACGGAGCACTTTACTATAAACCATGCATGTTGTACCTTTACGATGCTCTACACCCGTTGGTATGGTACATTCCCACCAAGGTAGTCAAATGCTGTGAGTATGAGGATCAAAAAATGAGCTTGATATTTATTTATAAAATCAAATCGTAAGAGTCGTAAGATTCCACGACTTTTTATAATAATAAATTTAAAGAACACAATGCATTAGTTTTATACGATTGTTATTATTTTAATTTTCGAGTTATTACTCAAATAAAAAAAATCTATTAAAAAAATTCTATAAAAAAATTAGTGTAACAAAATGACAAATGGACAATTTTGCACGATTTCTTTAACCATCGATTTTGAGTGGAATCATAAATTAGTTTGACTCCAATGAGATTGTAAAACCAGAGGACTTTAAGATTTCAATCGATTTCACTATTCAAAATCCCACCATACACCTCGTCACTTTTCACCTTAGTACGGTGAACTTCCACTATGCACCATGCACATTAGAATGATGTAGTTGTACGATTCAGAGCCTGCACTGCGCATCATGGTATGGTTCACTTTCATTATGCTTCTATGCACAGTTGGCTTCAGTACTGAACACTTTAACTATAGACCATGCATGTTGTACCTTGTTACGGTGCCTTATCAATATTCATGGTGAACCTGGATATTTTGTATTTCGACCATTCGCGATGCCACGAGCACCTTGGTACGGTGCAATTCCAGTATGCACACTACACGTCGGTATAGTGCATTCCCACCAAGGTAGTCAAATGCCGAGTGAGTATGAGATCAAAAAATGAGCTAAAATTGTATTTATAAAATCAAATCGTAAAGTCGTAAGATTCCACGACTTTTTATAATAATAAATTTAAAGAACACAATGCATTAGTTTTATACGATTGTTATTATTTTAATTTTCGGTTATTACTCAAATAAAAAAATCTATTATTCAATTACTAATAAAACACCTATTTTTTATTATTCTACGGTAAATTAGTGTAACAAAATGACAAATGGACAATTTTGCACGATTTCTTTAACCACGGAATTTTTGAGTGGAATCATGACTTAGTTTGACTTTAATAAGATTGTAAAACAGGAGGAGTTTAAGATTTCAATCGATTTCACTATTCGAAGTCCCGCCATACTGACTTGTACTTTTCACCTTAGTACGGTGAACTTCCATTATGCACCATGCACATTAGAATGATGTACTTGTACAATTCACAACGCACAGTGCTTATGGTATGGTTCACTTTCATTATGCTCTATGCACAATTGGCCTAAGTACGGAGCACTTTTACTATAGACCATGCATGTTGTACCTTGTTACGGTGCACTATCAATATTCATGGTGAACCTGGATATTTTGTATTTCGACCATTCGCAATGCCACGAGCACCTTGGTACGGTGCAATTCCATTATGCACACTACACGTCGGTATAGTGCATTCCCACCAAGGTAGTCAAATGCCATAGGTCGAGCATGAGATCAAAAAATGAGCGAAATTGTATTTATAAAATCAAATCGTAAAGTCGTAAGATTCCACGACTTTTTATAATAATAAATTTAAAGAACAAAATGCATTAGTTTTATACGATTGTTATTATTTTAATTTTCGGTTGTTACTCAAATAAAAAAAATCTATTATTCAATTACTAATAAAACACCTATTTTTTATTATTCTACGGTAAATTAGTGTAACAAAATGACAACTTACTTTATTTTAACCTGTTTTATGAATTCATAGTTTGAAACTTTAATAAGATTGTAAAACCGGACGACTTTAAGATTTCAATCGATTTCACTATTGATTCATGCATACACCTTGTACTTTTCATAGTACGGTGAATTCCACTATGCACCATGCACATTAGAATGATGTAGTTGTACGATTCCACGTACCTTCCTTGTATGGTATGGTTCACTTTCGATATGCTCTATGCACGATTGGCCTAAGTACGGAACACTTTTTTATAAACCATGCATGTTCTTGCTTATTCCGATGCCATATCAATATTCTTGGTGAACACGGATATTTTGTATTTCAACCATTCGCAATGCCACGAGCACCAGTGCGGTGAAATTCCATTATACCTTATTCATAGTCGGTATAGTGCATTCCCACCCAGGTAGTCGAATGCCGAAGTGAGTATGAGATCAAAAAATGAGCTTGAAATTGTATTTATAAATAAAATCGTAAGTCGTAGATTCACGACTTTTTATAATAATAAATTTAAAGAACACAATGCATTAGTTTATACGATTGTTATTATTTTAATTTTGAGTTATTACTCAAATAAAAATATCTATTGTTCGATTCTTAATAAAACACCTATTTTTTATTATTCGCATTAAATTAGTGTAACAAAATGAAAAATGGACAATTTTGCACAGTTTCTTCAACCCCTAGATTTTGAGTGGAATCATAACCGTTTGACTCGAATAAGATTGTAAAACCGGGAGGACTTTAAGATTTCAATCGATTTCACTATTTAGAGTCCCACCATACACCTTGTACTTTTCACCTTAGTACGGTGAACTTCCACTATGCACCATGCACATTAGAATGATGTAGTTGTACAATTCACAACGCACCACGCACTATGGTATGGTTCACTTTCATTATGCTCTATGCAGCGATTGGCCTAAGTACGGAGCACTTTTACTATAAACCATGCATGTTGTACCTTGTTACGATGCCTTATCAATATTCATGGTGAACTTGGATATTTTGTATTTCAACCATTCGCAATGCCACGAGCACCTTGGTACGGTGCAATTCCATTATGCACACTACACATCGGGTATAGTGCATTCCCACCAAGGTAGTCAAATGCACGAGTGAGTATGAGATCAAAAAATGAGCTGAAATTGTATTTATAAAATCAAATCGTAAAGTAGTAAGATTCCACGACTTTTTATAATAATAAATTTAAAGAACACAATGCATTAGTTTTATACGATTGTTATTATTTTAATTTTCGAGTTATTACTCAAATAAAAAAAATCTATTATTCAATTACTAATAAAACACCTATTTTTTATTATTCTACGATGAAATTAGTGTAACAAAATGACAAATGGACAATTTTGCACCGATTTCTTTAACCACCGATTTTGAGTGGAATCATAACCGTTTGACTCGTATAAGATTGTAAAACCGAGAGGAGTTTAAGATTTCAATCGATTTCACTATTTAGAGTCCCGCCATACACCTTGTACTTTTCACCTTAGTACGGTGAACTTCCACTATGCACCATGCACATTAGAATGATGTAGTTGTACAATTCACAACGCACTACGCACTATGGTATGGTTCACTTTCATTATGCTCTATGCACAATTGGCCTAAGTACGGAGCACTTTTACTATAAACCATGCATGTTGTACCTTGTTACGATGCCTTATCAATATTCATGGTGAACATGGATATTTTGTATTTCAACCATTCGCAATGCCACGAGCACCTTGGTACGGTGCAATTCCATTATGCACACTACACGTCGGTATAGTGCATTCCCACCAAGGTAGTCAAATGCCCGAGTGAGTATGAGATCAAAAAATGAACTGAAATTGTATTTATAAAATCAAATCGTAAAGTCGTAAGATTCCACGACTTTTTATAATAATAAATTTAAAGAACACAATGCATTAGTTTTATACGATTGTTATTATTTTAATTTTCAGTTATTACTCAAATAAAAAAAATCTATTATTCAATTACTAATAAAACACCTATTTTTTATTATTCTACGGTAAATTAGTGTAACAAAATGACAAATGGACAATTTTGCCTAGTTCTTTAACCACCGATTTTGTGTGGAATCATAACTGTTTGACTCCAATAAGATTGTAAAACCAGAGGACTTTAAGATTTCAATCGATTTCACTATTCAAAGTCCCACCATACACCTTGTACTTTTCACCTTAGTACGGTGAACTTCCACTATACCATGCACATTAGAATGATGTAGTTGTACAATTCACAATGCACCGCGCACTATGGTATGGTTCACTTTCATTATGCTCTATGCACAATTGGCCTAAGTACGGAGCACTTTTACTATAAACCATGCATTTTGTACCTTGTTACGATGCACTATCAATATTCATGGTGAACCTGGATATTTTGTATTTCGACCATTCGGAATGCCAGGAGCACCTTGGTACGGTGCAATTCCATTATGCACACTACACGTCGGTATAGTGCATTCCCACCAAGGTAGTCAAATGCCCAGTGAGTATGAGATCAAAAAATGAACTGAAATTGTATTTATAAAATCAAATCGTAAAGTCGTAAGATTCCACGACTTTTTATAATAATAAATTTAAAGAACACAATGCATTAGTTTTATACGATTGTTATTATTTTAATTTTTCGGTTATTACTCAAATAAAAAAAATCTATTATTCAATTACTAATAAAACACCTATTTTTTATTATTCTACGGTAAATTAGTGTAACAAAATGACAAATGGACAATTTTGCACGATTTCTTTAACCACCGATTTTGAGTGGAATCATAACCGTTTGACTTTAATAAGATGGTAAAACCAGAGGAGTTTAAGATTTCAATCGATTTCACTATTCAGAGTCCCACCATACACCTTGTACTTTTCACCTTAGTACGGTGAACTTCCACTATGCACCATGCACATTAGAATGATGTAGTTGTACAATTCACAACGCACGCGCACTATGGTATGGTTCACTTTCATTATGCTCTATGCACAATTGGCCTAAGTACGGAACACTTTTACTATAAACCATGCATGTTGTACCTTGTTACGATGCACTATCAATATTCATGGTGAACATGGATATTTTGTATTTCAACCATTCGCAATGCCACGAGCACCTTGGTACGGTGCAATTCCATTATGCACACTACACGTCGGTATAGTGCATTCCCACCAAGGTAGTCAAATGCCGTGAGTGAGTATGAGATCAAAAAATGAACTGAAATTGTATTTATAAAATCAAATCGTAAAGTCGTAAGATTCCACGACTTTTTATAATAATAAATTTAAAGAACACAATGCATTAGTTTTATACGATTGTTATTATTTTAATTTTCGAGTTATTACTCAAATAAGAAAAATCTATTATTCAATTACTAATAAAACACCTATTTTTTATTATTCTACGGTAAATTAGTGTAACAAAATGACAAATGGACAATTTTGCCTGATTTCTTTAACCACCGATTTTGAGTGGAATCATAACCGTTTGACTTTAATAAGATTGTAAAACCAGACGAGTTTAAGATTTCAATCGATTTCACTATTCAGAGTCCCACCATACACCTTGTACTTTTCACCTTAGTACGGTGAACTTCCACTATGCACCATGCACATTAGAATGATGTAGTTGTACAATTCACAACGCACTACGCACTATGGTATGGTTCACTTTCATTATGCTCTATGCACAATTGGCCTTAGTACGGAACACTTTTACTATAAACCATGCATGTTGTACCTTGTTACGATGCACTATCAATATTCATGGTGAACGTGGATATTTTGTATTTCAACCATTCGCAATGCCACGAGCACCTTGGTACGGTGCAATTCCATTATGCACACTACACGTCGGTATAGTGCATTCCCACCAAGGTAGTCAAATGCCCGAGTGAGTATGAGATCAAAAAATGAACTGAAATTGTATTTATAAAATCAAATCGTAAAGTCGTAAGATTCCACGACTTTTTATAATAATAAATTTAAAGAACACAATGCATTAGTTTTATACGATTGTTATTATTTTAATTTTCAGTTATTACTCAAATAAAAAAATCTATTATTCAATTACTAATAAAACAGCTATTTTTTATTATTCTGCGGTAAATTAGTGTAACAAAATGACAAATGGACAATTTCGCCTGATTGCTTTAACCACCGATTTTGAGTGGAATCATAACCGTTTGACTCCAATAAGATTGTAAAACCAGAGGACTTTAAGATTTCAATCGATTTCACTATTTAGAGTCCCACCATACACCTTGTACTTTTCACCTTAGTACGGTGAACTTCCACTATGCACCATGCACATTAGAATGATGTAGTTGTACAATTCACAACGCACCGCGCACTATGGTATGGTTCACTTTCATTATGCTCTATGCACAATTGGCCTAAGTACGGAGCACTTTTACTATAAACCATGCATGTTGTACCTTGTTACTATGCACTATCAATATTCATGGTGAACATGGATATTTTGTATTTCAACCATTCGCAATGCCACGAGCACCTTGGTAGGGTGCAATTCCATGATGCACACTACACGTCGGTATAGTGCATTCCCACCAAGGTAGTCAAATGCCCGAGTGAGTATGAGATCAAAAAATGAACTGAAATTGTATTTATAAAATCAAATCGTAAAGTCGTAAGATTCCACGACTTTTTATAATAATAAATTTAAAGAACACAATGCATTAGTTTTATACGATTGTTATTATTTTAATTTTCAGTTATTACTCAAATAAGAAAAATCTATTATTCAATTACTAATAAAACACCTATTTTTTATTATTCTACAGTAAATTAGTGTAACAAAATGACAAATGGACAATTTTACCTGATTTCTTTAACCACCGATTTTGAGTGGAATCATAACCGTTTGACTTTAATAAGATTGTAAAACCGAGGAGTTTAAGATTTCAATCGATTTCACTATTCGAGTCCCGCCATACACCTTGTACTTTTCACCTTAGTACGGTGAACTTCCACTATGCACCATGCACATTAGAATGATGTAGTTGTACAATTCACAACGCACTACGCACTATGGTATGGTTCACTTTCATTATGCTCTATGCACAATTGGCCTTAGTACGGAACACTTTTACTATAAACCATGCATGTTGTACCTTGTTACGATGCACTATCAATATTCATGGTGAACGTGGATATTTTGTATTTCAACCATTCGCAATGCCACGAGCACCTTGGTACGGTGCAATTCCATTATGCACACTACACGTCGGTATAGTGCATTCCCACCAAGGTAGTCAAATGCCCGAGTGAGTATGAGATCAAAAAATGAACTGAAATTGTATTTATAAAATCAAATCGTAAAGTCGTAAGATTCCACGACTTTTTATAATAATAAATTTAAAGAACACAATGCATTAGTTTTATACGATTGTTATTATTTTAATTTTCGGTTATTACTCAAATAAAAAAAATCTATTATTCAATTACTAATAAAACACCTATTTTTTATTATTCTACGGTAAATTAGTGTAACAAAATGACAAATGGACAATTTTGCACGATTTCTTTAACCACCGATTTTGAGTGGAATCATAACCGTTTGACTCCAATAAGATTGTAAAACCGAGAGGACTTTAAGATTTCAATCGATTTCACTATTTAGAGTCCCACCATACACCTTGTACTTTTCACCTTAGTACGGTGAACTTCCACTATGCACCATGCACATTAGAATGATGTAGTTGTACAATTCACAACGCACCGCGCACTATGGTATGGTTCACTTTCATTATGCTCTATGCACAATTGGCCTAAGTACGGAGCACTTTTACTATAAACCATGCATGTTGTACCTTGTTACGATGCACTATCAATATTCATGGTGAACATGGATATTTTGTATTTCAACCATTCGCAATGCCACGAGCACCTTGGTACGGTGCAATTCCATTATGCACACTACACGTCGGTATAGTGCATTCCCACCAAGGTAGTCAAATGCCCGAGTGAGTATGAGATCAAAAAATGAACTGAAATTGTATTTATAAAATCAAATCGTAAAGTCGTAAGATTCCACGACTTTTTATAATAATAAATTTAAAGAACACAATGCATTAGTTTTATACGATTGTTATTATTTTAATTTTCGGTTATTACTCAAATAAAAAAATCTATTATTCAATTACTAATAAAACACCTATTTTTTATTATTCTACGGTAAATTAGTGTAACAAAATGACAAATGGACAATTTTGCTGATTTCTTTAACCACCGATTTTGAGTGGAATCATAACCGTTTGAGTTTAATAAGATTGTAAAACCGGAGGAGTTTAAGATTTCAATCGATTTCACTATTCAGAGTCCCGCCATACACCTTGTACTTTTCACCTTAGTACGGTGAACTTCCACTATGCACCATGCACATTAGAATGATGTAGTTGTACAATTCACAACGCACTACGCACTATGGTATGGTTCACTTTCATTATGCTCTATGCACAATTGGCCTTAGTACGGAACACTTTTACTATAAACCATGCATGTTGTACCTTGTTACGATGCACTATCAATATTCATGGTGAACGTGGATATTTTGTATTTCAACCATTCGCAATGCCACGAGCACCTTGGTACGGTGCAATTCCATTATGCACACTACACGTCGGTATAGTGCATTCCCACCAAGGTAGTCAAATGCCCGAGTGAGTATGAGATCAAAAAATGAACTGAAATTGTATTTATAAAATCAAATCGTAAAGTCGTAAGATTCCACGACTTTTTATAATAATAAATTTAAAGAACACAATGCATTAGTTTTATACGATTGTTATTATTTTAATTTTCGGTTATTACTCAAATAAAAAAATCTATTATTCAATTACTAATAAAACACCTATTTTTTATTATTCTGCGGTAAATTAGTGTAACAAAATGACAAATGGACAATTTTGCCTGATTTCTTTAACCACCGATTTTGAGTGGAATCATAACCGTTTGACTCCAATAAGATTGTAAAACCGGAGGACTTTAAGATTTCAATCGATTTCACTATTTAGAGTCCCACCATACACCTTGTACTTTTCACCTTAGTACGGTGAACTTCCACTATGCACCATGCACATTAGAATGATGTAGTTGTACAATTCACAACGCACCGCGCACTATGGTATGGTTCACTTTCATTATGCTCTATGCACAATTGGCCTAAGTACGGAGCACTTTTACTATAAACCATGCATGTTGTACCTTGTTACGATGCACTATCAATATTCATGGTGAACATGGATATTTTGTATTTCAACCATTCGCAATGCCACGAGCACCTTGGTACGGTGCAATTCCATTATGCACACTACACGTCGGTATAGTGCATTCCCACCAAGGTAGTCAAATGCCCGAGTGAGTATGAGATCAAAAAATGAACTGAAATTGTATTTATAAAATCAAATCGTAAAGTCGTAAGATTCCACGACTTTTTATAATAATAAATTTAAAGAACACAATGCATTAGTTTTATACGATTGTTATTATTTTAATTTTCGGTTATTACTCAAATAAAAAAAATCTATTATTCAATTACTAATAAAACACCTATTTTTTATTATTCTACGGTAAATTAGTGTAACAAAATGACAAATGGACAATTTTGCCTAATTGCTTTAACCACCGATTGAGTGGAATCATAACCGTTTGACTCTAATAAGATTGTAAAACCAGAGGACTTTAAGATTTCAATCGATTTCACTATTCAGAGTCCCACCATACACCTTGTACTTTTCACCTTAGTACGGTGAACTTCCACTATGCACCATGCACATTAGAATGATGTAGTTGTACAATTCACAACGCACCGCGCACTATGGTATGGTTCACTTTCATTATGCTCTATGCACAATTGGCCTAAGTACGGAACACTTTTACTATAAACCATGCATGTTGTACCTTGTTACGATGCACTATCAATATTCATGGTGAACGTGGATATTTTGTATTTCAACCATTCGCAATGCCACGAGCACCTTGGTACGGTGCAATTCCATTATGCACACTACACGTCGGTATAGTGCATTCCCACCAAGGTAGTCAAATGCCCGAGTGAGTATGAGATCAAAAAATGAACTGAAATTGTATTTATAAAATCAAATCGTAAAGTCGTAAGATTCCACGACTTTTTATAATAATAAATTTAAAGAACACAATGCATTAGTTTTATACGATTGTTATTATTTTAATTTTCGAGTTATTACTCAAATAAAAAAATCTATTATTCAATTACTAATAAAACACCTATTTTTTATTATTCTACGGTAAATTAGTGTAACAAAATGACAAATGGACAATTTTGCACGATTTCTTTAACCACCGATTTTGAGTGGAATCATAACCGTTTGACTCCAATAAGATTGTAAAACCAGAGGACTTTAAGATTTCAATCGATTTCACTATTTAGAGTCCCACCATACACCTTGTACTTTTCACCTTAGTACGGTGAACTTCCACTATGCACCATGCACATTAGAATGATGTAGTTGTACAATTCACAACGCACCGCGCACTATGGTATGGTTCACTTTCATTATGCTCTATGCACAATTGGCCTAAGTACGGAGCACTTTTACTATAAACCATGCATGTTGTACCTTGTTACGATGCACTATCAATATTCATGGTGAACCTGGATATTTTGTATTTCAACCATTCGCAATGCCACGAGCACCTTGGTACGGTGCAATTCCATTATGCACACTACACGTCGGTATAGTGCATTCCCACCAAGGTAGTCAAATGCCCGAGTGAGTATGAGATCAAAAAATGAACTGAAATTGTATTTATAAAATCAAATCGTAAAGTCGTAAGATTCCACGACTTTTTATAATAATAAATTTAAAGAACACAATGCATTAGTTTTATACGATTGTTATTATTTTAATTTTCGGTTATTACTCAAATAAAAAAATCTATTATTCAATTACTAATAAAACACCTATTTTTTATTATTCTACGGTAAATTAGTGTAACAAAATGACAAATGGACAATTTTGCCTGATTTCTTTAACCACCGATTTTGAGTGGAATCATAACCGTTTGACTCCAATAAGATTGTAAAACCGAGAGGACTTTAAGATTTCAATCGATTTCACTATTTAGAGTCCCACCATACACCTTGTACTTTTCACCTTAGTACGGTGAACTTCCACTATGCACCATGCACATTAGAATGATGTAGTTGTACAATTCACAACGCACCGCGCACTATGGTATGGTTCACTTTCATTATGCTCTATGCACAATTGGCCTAAGTACGGAGCACTTTTACTATAAACCATGCATGTTGTACCTTGTTACGATGCACTATCAATATTCATGGTGAACGCTGGATATTTTGTATTTCAACCATTCGCAATGCCACGAGCACCTTGGTACGGTGCAATTCCATTATGCACACTACACGTCGGTATAGTGCATTCCCACCAAGGTAGTCAAATGCCCGAGTGAGTATGAGATCAAAAAATGAACTGAAATTGTATTTATAAAATCAAATCGTAAAGTCGTAAGATTCCACGACTTTTTATAATAATAAATTTAAAGAACACAATGCATTAGTTTTATACGATTGTTATTATTTTAATTTTCGGTTATTACTCAAATAAAAAAATCTATTATTCAATTACTAATAAAACACCTATTTTTTATTATTCTACGGTAAATTAGTGTAACAAAATGACAAATGGACAATTTTGCACGATTTCTTTAACCACCGATTTTGAGTGGAATCATAACCGTTTGACTCCAATAAGATTGTAAAACCAGAGGACTTTAAGATTTCAATCGATTTCACTATTTAGAGTCCCACCATACACCTTGTACTTTTCACCTTAGTACGGTGAACTTCCACTATGCACCATGCACATTAGAATGATGTAGTTGTACAATTCACAACGCACCGCGCACTATGGTATGGTTCACTTTCATTATGCTCTATGCACAATTGGCCTAAGTACGGAGCACTTTTACTATAAACCATGCATGTTGTACCTTGTTACGATGCACTATCAATATTCATGGTGAACATGGATATTTTGTATTTCAACCATTCGCAATGCCACGAGCACCTTGGTACGGTGCAATTCCATTATGCACACTACACGTCGGTATAGTGCATTCCCACCAAGGTAGTCAAATGCCCGAGTGAGTATGAGATCAAAAAATGAACTGAAATTGTATTTATAAAATCAAATCGTAAAGTCGTAAGATTCCACGACTTTTTATAATAATAAATTTAAAGAACACAATGCATTAGTTTTATACGATTGTTATTATTTTAATTTTCGGTTATTACTCAAATAAAAAAATCTATTATTCAATTACTAATAAAACACCTATTTTTTATTATTCTACGGTAAATTAGTGTAACAAAATGACAAATGGACAATTTTGCACTGATTTCTTTAACCACCGATTTTGAGTGGAATCATAACCGTTTGACTCCAATAAGATTGTAAAACCGGAGGACTTTAAGATTTCAATCGATTTCACTATTTAGAGTCCCACCATACACCTTGTACTTTTCACCTTAGTACGGTGAACTTCCACTATGCACCATGCACATTAGAATGATGTAGTTGTACAATTCACAACGCACCGCGCACTATGGTATGGTTCACTTTCATTATGCTCTATGCACAATTGGCCTAAGTACGGAGCACTTTTACTATAAACCATGCATGTTGTACCTTGTTACGATGCACTATCAATATTCATGGTGAACATGGATATTTTGTATTTCAACCATTCGCAATGCCACGAGCACCTTGGTACGGTGCAATTCCATTATGCACACTACACGTCGGTATAGTGCATTCCCACCAAGGTAGTCAAATGCCCGAGTGAGTATGAGATCAAAAAATGAACTGAAATTGTATTTATAAAATCAAATCGTAAAGTCGTAAGATTCCACGACTTTTTATAATAATAAATTTAAAGAACACAATGCATTAGTTTTATACGATTGTTATTATTTTAATTTTCGAGTTATTACTCAAATAAAAAAATCTATTATTCAATTACTAATAAAACACCTATTTTTTATTATTCTGCGGTAAATTAGTGTAACAAAATGACAAATGGACAATTTTGCCTGATTTCTTTAACCACCGATTTTGAGTGGAATCATAACCGTTTGACTCCAATAAGATTGTAAAACCGAGAGGACTTTAAGATTTCAATCGATTTCACTATTTAGAGTCCCACCATACACCTTGTACTTTTCACCTTAGTACGGTGAACTTCCACTATGCACCATGCACATTAGAATGATGTAGTTGTACAATTCACAACGCACCGCGCACTATGGTATGGTTCACTTTCATTATGCTCTATGCACAATTGGCCTAAGTACGGAGCACTTTTACTATAAACCATGCATGTTGTACCTTGTTACGATGCACTATCAATATTCATGGTGAACCTGGATATTTTGTATTTCAACCATTCGCAATGCCACGAGCACCTTGGTACGGTGCAATTCCATTATGCACACTACACGTCGGTATAGTGCATTCCCACCAAGGTAGTCAAATGCCCGAGTGAGTATGAGATCAAAAAATGAACTGAAATTGTATTTATAAAATCAAATCGTAAAGTCGTAAGATTCCACGACTTTTTATAATAATAAATTTAAAGAACACAATGCATTAGTTTTATACGATTGTTATTATTTTAATTTTCGGTTATTACTCAAATAAAAAAATCTATTATTCAATTACTAATAAAACACCTATTTTTTATTATTCTGCGGTAAATTAGTGTAACAAAATGACAAATGGACAATTTTGCCTGATTTCTTTAACCACCGATTTTGAGTGGAATCATAACCGTTTGACTCCAATAAGATTGTAAAACCGGAGGACTTTAAGATTTCAATCGATTTCACTATTTAGAGTCCCACCATACACCTTGTACTTTTCACCTTAGTACGGTGAACTTCCACTATGCACCATGCACATTAGAATGATGTAGTTGTACAATTCACAACGCACCGCGCACTATGGTATGGTTCACTTTCATTATGCTCTATGCACAATTGGCCTAAGTACGGAGCACTTTTACTATAAACCATGCATGTTGTACCTTGTTACGATGCACTATCAATATTCATGGTGAACACTGGATATTTTGTATTTCAACCATTCGCAATGCCACGAGCACCTTGGTACGGTGCAATTCCATTATGCACACTACACGTCGGTATAGTGCATTCCCACCAAGGTAGTCAAATGCCCGAGTGAGTATGAGATCAAAAAATGAACTGAAATTGTATTTATAAAATCAAATCGTAAAGTCGTAAGATTCCACGACTTTTTATAATAATAAATTTAAAGAACACAATGCATTAGTTTTATACGATTGTTATTATTTTAATTTTCGAGTTATTACTCAAATAAAAAAATCTATTATTCAATTACTAATAAAACACCTATTTTTTATTATTCTGCGGTAAATTAGTGTAACAAAATGACAAATGGACAATTTTGCCTGATTTCTTTAACCACCGATTTTGAGTGGAATCATAACCGTTTGACTCCAATAAGATTGTAAAACCGGAGGACTTTAAGATTTCAATCGATTTCACTATTTAGAGTCCCACCATACACCTTGTACTTTTCACCTTAGTACGGTGAACTTCCACTATGCACCATGCACATTAGAATGATGTAGTTGTACAATTCACAACGCACCGCGCACTATGGTATGGTTCACTTTCATTATGCTCTATGCACAATTGGCCTAAGTACGGAGCACTTTTACTATAAACCATGCATGTTGTACCTTGTTACGATGCACTATCAATATTCATGGTGAACCTGGATATTTTGTATTTCAACCATTCGCAATGCCACGAGCACCTTGGTACGGTGCAATTCCATTATGCACACTACACGTCGGTATAGTGCATTCCCACCAAGGTAGTCAAATGCCCGAGTGAGTATGAGATCAAAAAATGAACTGAAATTGTATTTATAAAATCAAATCGTAAAGTCGTAAGATTCCACGACTTTTTATAATAATAAATTTAAAGAACACAATGCATTAGTTTTATACGATTGTTATTATTTTAATTTTCGGTTATTACTCAAATAAAAAAATCTATTATTCAATTACTAATAAAACACCTATTTTTTATTATTCTACGGTAAATTAGTGTAACAAAATGACAAATGGACAATTTTGCCTGATTTCTTTAACCACCGATTTTGAGTGGAATCATAACCGTTTGACTCCAATAAGATTGTAAAACCGGAGGACTTTAAGATTTCAATCGATTTCACTATTTAGAGTCCCACCATACACCTTGTACTTTTCACCTTAGTACGGTGAACTTCCACTATGCACCATGCACATTAGAATGATGTAGTTGTACAATTCACAACGCACCGCGCACTATGGTATGGTTCACTTTCATTATGCTCTATGCACAATTGGCCTAAGTACGGAGCACTTTTACTATAAACCATGCATGTTGTACCTTGTTACGATGCACTATCAATATTCATGGTGAACCTGGATATTTTGTATTTCAACCATTCGCAATGCCACGAGCACCTTGGTACGGTGCAATTCCATTATGCACACTACACGTCGGTATAGTGCATTCCCACCAAGGTAGTCAAATGCCCGAGTGAGTATGAGATCAAAAAATGAACTGAAATTGTATTTATAAAATCAAATCGTAAAGTCGTAAGATTCCACGACTTTTTATAATAATAAATTTAAAGAACACAATGCATTAGTTTTATACGATTGTTATTATTTTAATTTTCAGTTATTACTCAAATAAAAAAAATCTATTATTCAATTACTAATAAAACACCTATTTTTTATTATTCTACGGTAAATTAGTGTAACAAAATGACAAATGGACAATTTTGCCTGATTTCTTTAACCACCGATTTTGAGTGGAATCATAACCGTTTGACTCCAATAAGATTGTAAAACCGGAGGACTTTAAGATTTCAATCGATTTCACTATTTAGAGTCCCACCATACACCTTGTACTTTTCACCTTAGTACGGTGAACTTCCACTATGCACCATGCACATTAGAATGATGTAGTTGTACAATTCACAACGCACCGCGCACTATGGTATGGTTCACTTTCATTATGCTCTATGCACAATTGGCCTAAGTACGGAGCACTTTTACTATAAACCATGCATGTTGTACCTTGTTACGATGCACTATCAATATTCATGGTGAACCTGGATATTTTGTATTTCAACCATTCGCAATGCCACGAGCACCTTGGTACGGTGCAATTCCATTATGCACACTACACGTCGGTATAGTGCATTCCCACCAAGGTAGTCAAATGCCGAGTGAGTATGAGATCAAAAAATGAACTGAAATTGTATTTATAAAATCAAATCGTAAAGTCGTAAGATTCCACGACTTTTTATAATAATAAATTTAAAGAACACAATGCATTAGTTTTATACGATTGTTATTATTTTAATTTTCGGTTATTACTCAAATAAAAAAATCTATTATTCAATTACTAATAAAACACCTATTTTTTATTATTCTACGGTAAATTAGTGTAACAAAATGACAAATGGACAATTTTGCCTGATTTCTTTAACCACCGATTTTGAGTGGAATCATAACCGTTTGACTCCAATAAGATTGTAAAACCGAGAGGACTTTAAGATTTCAATCGATTTCACTATTTAGAGTCCCACCATACACCTTGTACTTTTCACCTTAGTACGGTGAACTTCCACTATGCACCATGCACATTAGAATGATGTAGTTGTACAATTCACAACGCACCGCGCACTATGGTATGGTTCACTTTCATTATGCTCTATGCACAATTGGCCTAAGTACGGAGCACTTTTACTATAAACCATGCATGTTGTACCTTGTTACGATGCACTATCAATATTCATGGTGAACCTGGATATTTTGTATTTCAACCATTCGCAATGCCACGAGCACCTTGGTACGGTGCAATTCCATTATGCACACTACACGTCGGTATAGTGCATTCCCACCAAGGTAGTCAAATGCCCGAGTGAGTATGAGATCAAAAAATGAACTGAAATTGTATTTATAAAATCAAATCGTAAAGTCGTAAGATTCCACGACTTTTTATAATAATAAATTTAAAGAACACAATGCATTAGTTTTATACGATTGTTATTATTTTAATTTTCGGTTATTACTCAAATAAAAAAATCTATTATTCAATTACTAATAAAACACCTATTTTTTATTATTCTGCGGTAAATTAGTGTAACAAAATGACAAATGGACAATTTTGCCTGATTTCTTTAACCACCGATTTTGAGTGGAATCATAACCGTTTGACTCCAATAAGATTGTAAAACCGAGGACTTTAAGATTTCAATCGATTTCACTATTTAGAGTCCCACCATACACCTTGTACTTTTCACCTTAGTACGGTGAACTTCCACTATGCACCATGCACATTAGAATGATGTAGTTGTACAATTCACAACGCACCGCGCACTATGGTATGGTTCACTTTCATTATGCTCTATGCACAATTGGCCTAAGTACGGAGCACTTTTACTATAAACCATGCATGTTGTACCTTGTTACGATGCACTATCAATATTCATGGTGAACCTGGATATTTTGTATTTCAACCATTCGCAATGCCACGAGCACCTTGGTACGGTGCAATTCCATTATGCACACTACACGTCGGTATAGTGCATTCCCACCAAGGTAGTCAAATGCCCGAGTGAGTATGAGATCAAAAAATGAACTGAAATTGTATTTATAAAATCAAATCGTAAAGTCGTAAGATTCCACGACTTTTTATAATAATAAATTTAAAGAACACAATGCATTAGTTTTATACGATTGTTATTATTTTAATTTTCGATTTATTACTCAAATAAAAAAATCTATTATTCAATTACTAATAAAACACCTATTTTTTATTATTCTGCGGTAAATTAGTGTAACAAAATGACAAATGGACAATTTTGCCTGATTTCTTTAACCACCGATTTTGAGTGGAATCATAACCGTTTGACTCCAATAAGATTGTAAAACCGGAGGACTTTAAGATTTCAATCGATTTCACTATTTAGAGTCCCACCATACACCTTGTACTTTTCACCTTAGTACGGTGAACTTCCACTATGCACCATGCACATTAGAATGATGTAGTTGTACAATTCACAACGCACCGCGCACTATGGTATGGTTCACTTTCATTATGCTCTATGCACAATTGGCCTAAGTACGGAGCACTTTTACTATAAACCATGCATGTTGTACCTTGTTACGATGCACTATCAATATTCATGGTGAACCTGGATATTTTGTATTTCAACCATTCGCAATGCCACGAGCACCTTGGTACGGTGCAATTCCATTATGCACACTACACGTCGGTATAGTGCATTCCCACCAAGGTAGTCAAATGCCCGAGTGAGTATGAGATCAAAAAATGAACTGAAATTGTATTTATAAAATCAAATCGTAAAGTCGTAAGATTCCACGACTTTTTATAATAATAAATTTAAAGAACACAATGCATTAGTTTTATACGATTGTTATTATTTTAATTTTCGGTTATTACTCAAATAAAAAAATCTATTATTCAATTACTAATAAAACACCTATTTTTTATTATTCTGCGGTAAATTAGTGTAACAAAATGACAAATGGACAATTTTGCCTGATTTCTTTAACCACCGATTTTGAGTGGAATCATAACCGTTTGACTCCAATAAGATTGTAAAACCGAGAGGACTTTAAGATTTCAATCGATTTCACTATTTAGAGTCCCACCATACACCTTGTACTTTTCACCTTAGTACGGTGAACTTCCACTATGCACCATGCACATTAGAATGATGTAGTTGTACAATTCACAACGCACCGCGCACTATGGTATGGTTCACTTTCATTATGCTCTATGCACAATTGGCCTAAGTACGGAGCACTTTTACTATAAACCATGCATGTTGTACCTTGTTACGATGCACTATCAATATTCATGGTGAACCTGGATATTTTGTATTTCAACCATTCGCAATGCCACGAGCACCTTGGTACGGTGCAATTCCATTATGCACACTACACGTCGGTATAGTGCATTCCCACCAAGGTAGTCAAATGCCCGAGTGAGTATGAGATCAAAAAATGAACTGAAATTGTATTTATAAAATCAAATCGTAAAGTCGTAAGATTCCACGACTTTTTATAATAATAAATTTAAAGAACACAATGCATTAGTTTTATACGATTGTTATTATTTTAATTTTCTGTTATTACTCAAATAAAAAAAATCTATTATTCAATTACTAATAAAACACCTATTTTTTATTATTCTGCGGTAAATTAGTGTAACAAAATGACAAATGGACAATTTTGCCTGATTTCTTTAACCACCGATTTTGAGTGGAATCATAACCGTTTGACTCCAATAAGATTGTAAAACCGGAGGACTTTAAGATTTCAATCGATTTCACTATTTAGAGTCCCACCATACACCTTGTACTTTTCACCTTAGTACGGTGAACTTCCACTATGCACCATGCACATTAGAATGATGTAGTTGTACAATTCACAACGCACCGCGCACTATGGTATGGTTCACTTTCATTATGCTCTATGCACAATTGGCCTAAGTACGGAGCACTTTTACTATAAACCATGCATGTTGTACCTTGTTACGATGCACTATCAATATTCATGGTGAACCTGGATATTTTGTATTTCAACCATTCGCAATGCCACGAGCACCTTGGTACGGTGCAATTCCATTATGCACACTACACGTCGGTATAGTGCATTCCCACCAAGGTAGTCAAATGCCCGAGTGAGTATGAGATCAAAAAATGAACTGAAATTGTATTTATAAAATCAAATCGTAAAGTCGTAAGATTCCACGACTTTTTATAATAATAAATTTAAAGAACACAATGCATTAGTTTTATACGATTGTTATTATTTTAATTTTCGGTTATTACTCAAATAAAAAAATCTATTATTCAATTACTAATAAAACACCTATTTTTTATTATTCTGCGGTAAATTAGTGTAACAAAATGACAAATGGACAATTTTGCCTGATTTCTTTAACCACCGATTTTGAGTGGAATCATAACCGTTTGACTCCAATAAGATTGTAAAACCGGAGAGGACTTTAAGATTTCAATCGATTTCACTATTTAGAGTCCCACCATACACCTTGTACTTTTCACCTTAGTACGGTGAACTTCCACTATGCACCATGCACATTAGAATGATGTAGTTGTACAATTCACAACGCACCGCGCACTATGGTATGGTTCACTTTCATTATGCTCTATGCACAATTGGCCTAAGTACGGAGCACTTTTACTATAAACCATGCATGTTGTACCTTGTTACGATGCACTATCAATATTCATGGTGAACCTGGATATTTTGTATTTCAACCATTCGCAATGCCACGAGCACCTTGGTACGGTGCAATTCCATTATGCACACTACACGTCGGTATAGTGCATTCCCACCAAGGTAGTCAAATGCCCGAGTGAGTATGAGATCAAAAAATGAACTGAAATTGTATTTATAAAATCAAATCGTAAAGTCGTAAGATTCCACGACTTTTTATAATAATAAATTTAAAGAACACAATGCATTAGTTTTATACGATTGTTATTATTTTAATTTTCGGTTATTACTCAAATAAAAAAATCTATTATTCAATTACTAATAAAACACCTATTTTTTATTATTCTACGGTAAATTAGTGTAACAAAATGACAAATGGACAATTTTGCACGATTTCTTTAACCACCGATTTTGAGTGGAATCATAACCGTTTGACTCCAATAAGATTGTAAAACCGGAGGACTTTAAGATTTCAATCGATTTCACTATTTAGAGTCCCACCATACACCTTGTACTTTTCACCTTAGTACGGTGAACTTCCACTATGCACCATGCACATTAGAATGATGTAGTTGTACAATTCACAACGCACCGCGCACTATGGTATGGTTCACTTTCATTATGCTCTATGCACAATTGGCCTAAGTACGGAGCACTTTTACTATAAACCATGCATGTTGTACCTTGTTACGATGCACTATCAATATTCATGGTGAACCTGGATATTTTGTATTTCAACCATTCGCAATGCCACGAGCACCTTGGTACGGTGCAATTCCATTATGCACACTACACGTCGGTATAGTGCATTCCCACCAAGGTAGTCAAATGCCCGAGTGAGTATGAGATCAAAAAATGAACTGAAATTGTATTTATAAAATCAAATCGTAAAGTCGTAAGATTCCACGACTTTTTATAATAATAAATTTAAAGAACACAATGCATTAGTTTTATACGATTGTTATTATTTTAATTTTCGGTTATTACTCAAATAAAAAAATCTATTATTCAATTACTAATAAAACACCTATTTTTTATTATTCTATAGTAAATTAGTGTAACAAAATGACAAATGGACAATTTTGCCTGATTTCTTTAACCACCGATTTTGAGTGGAATCATAACCGTTTGACTCCAATAAGATTGTAAAACCGGAGGACTTTAAGATTTCAATCGATTTCACTATTTAGAGTCCCACCATACACCTTGTACTTTTCACCTTAGTACGGTGAACTTCCACTATGCACCATGCACATTAGAATGATGTAGTTGTACAATTCACAACGCACCGCGCACTATGGTATGGTTCACTTTCATTATGCTCTATGCACAATTGGCCTAAGTACGGAGCACTTTTACTATAAACCATGCATGTTGTACCTTGTTACGATGCACTATCAATATTCATGGTGAACCTGGATATTTTGTATTTCAACCATTCGCAATGCCACGAGCACCTTGGTACGGTGCAATTCCATTATGCACACTACACGTCGGTATAGTGCATTCCCACCAAGGTAGTCAAATGCCCGAGTGAGTATGAGATCAAAAAATGAACTGAAATTGTATTTATAAAATCAAATCGTAAAGTCGTAAGATTCCACGACTTTTTATAATAATAAATTTAAAGAACACAATGCATTAGTTTTATACGATTGTTATTATTTTAATTTTCAGTTATTACTCAAATAAAAAAATCTATTATTCAATTACTAATAAAACACCTATTTTTTATTATTCTGCGGTAAATTAGTGTAACAAAATGACAAATGGACAATTTTGCCTGATTTCTTTAACCACCGATTTTGAGTGGAATCATAACCGTTTGACTCCAATAAGATTGTAAAACCGGAGGACTTTAAGATTTCAATCGATTTCACTATTTAGAGTCCCACCATACACCTTGTACTTTTCACCTTAGTACGGTGAACTTCCACTATGCACCATGCACATTAGAATGATGTAGTTGTACAATTCACAACGCACCGCGCACTATGGTATGGTTCACTTTCATTATGCTCTATGCACAATTGGCCTAAGTACGGAGCACTTTTACTATAAACCATGCATGTTGTACCTTGTTACGATGCACTATCAATATTCATGGTGAACCTGGATATTTTGTATTTCAACCATTCGCAATGCCACGAGCACCTTGGTACGGTGCAATTCCATTATGCACACTACACGTCGGTATAGTGCATTCCCACCAAGGTAGTCAAATGCCCGAGTGAGTATGAGATCAAAAAATGAACTGAAATTGTATTTATAAAATCAAATCGTAAAGTCGTAAGATTCCACGACTTTTTATAATAATAAATTTAAAGAACACAATGCATTAGTTTTATACGATTGTTATTATTTTAATTTTCGGTTATTACTCAAATAAAAAAAATCTATTATTCAATTACTAATAAAACACCTATTTTTTATTATTCTGCGGTAAATTAGTGTAACAAAATGACAAATGGACAATTTTGCCTGATTTCTTTAACCACCGATTTTGAGTGGAATCATAACCGTTTGACTCCAATAAGATTGTAAAACCGAGGACTTTAAGATTTCAATCGATTTCACTATTTAGAGTCCCACCATACACCTTGTACTTTTCACCTTAGTACGGTGAACTTCCACTATGCACCATGCACATTAGAATGATGTAGTTGTACAATTCACAACGCACCGCGCACTATGGTATGGTTCACTTTCATTATGCTCTATGCACAATTGGCCTAAGTACGGAGCACTTTTACTATAAACCATGCATGTTGTACCTTGTTACGATGCACTATCAATATTCATGGTGAACCTGGATATTTTGTATTTCAACCATTCGCAATGCCACGAGCACCTTGGTACGGTGCAATTCCATTATGCACACTACACGTCGGTATAGTGCATTCCCACCAAGGTAGTCAAATGCCCGAGTGAGTATGAGATCAAAAAATGAACTGAAATTGTATTTATAAAATCAAATCGTAAAGTCGTAAGATTCCACGACTTTTTATAATAATAAATTTAAAGAACACAATGCATTAGTTTTATACGATTGTTATTATTTTAATTTTCGGTTATTACTCAAATAAAAAAATCTATTATTCAATTACTAATAAAACACCTATTTTTTATTATTCTGCGGTAAATTAGTGTAACAAAATGACAAATGGACAATTTTGCCTGATTTCTTTAACCACCGATTTTGAGTGGAATCATAACCGTTTGACTCCAATAAGATTGTAAAACCGGAGGACTTTAAGATTTCAATCGATTTCACTATTTAGAGTCCCACCATACACCTTGTACTTTTCACCTTAGTACGGTGAACTTCCACTATGCACCATGCACATTAGAATGATGTAGTTGTACAATTCACAACGCACCGCGCACTATGGTATGGTTCACTTTCATTATGCTCTATGCACAATTGGCCTAAGTACGGAGCACTTTTACTATAAACCATGCATGTTGTACCTTGTTACGATGCACTATCAATATTCATGGTGAACCTGGATATTTTGTATTTCAACCATTCGCAATGCCACGAGCACCTTGGTACGGTGCAATTCCATTATGCACACTACACGTCGGTATAGTGCATTCCCACCAAGGTAGTCAAATGCCCGAGTGAGTATGAGATCAAAAAATGAACTGAAATTGTATTTATAAAATCAAATCGTAAAGTCGTAAGATTCCACGACTTTTTATAATAATAAATTTAAAGAACACAATGCATTAGTTTTATACGATTGTTATTATTTTAATTTTCGGTTATTACTCAAATAAAAAAATCTATTATTCAATTACTAATAAAACACCTATTTTTTATTATTCTGCGGTAAATTAGTGTAACAAAATGACAAATGGACAATTTTGCCTGATTTCTTTAACCACCGATTTTGAGTGGAATCATAACCGTTTGACTCCAATAAGATTGTAAAACCGGAGGACTTTAAGATTTCAATCGATTTCACTATTTAGAGTCCCACCATACACCTTGTACTTTTCACCTTAGTACGGTGAACTTCCACTATGCACCATGCACATTAGAATGATGTAGTTGTACAATTCACAACGCACCGCGCACTATGGTATGGTTCACTTTCATTATGCTCTATGCACAATTGGCCTAAGTACGGAGCACTTTTACTATAAACCATGCATGTTGTACCTTGTTACGATGCACTATCAATATTCATGGTGAACCTGGATATTTTGTATTTCAACCATTCGCAATGCCACGAGCACCTTGGTACGGTGCAATTCCATTATGCACACTACACGTCGGTATAGTGCATTCCCACCAAGGTAGTCAAATGCCCGAGTGAGTATGAGATCAAAAAATGAACTGAAATTGTATTTATAAAATCAAATCGTAAAGTCGTAAGATTCCACGACTTTTTATAATAATAAATTTAAAGAACACAATGCATTAGTTTTATACGATTGTTATTATTTTAATTTTCGGTTATTACTCAAATAAAAAAATCTATTATTCAATTACTAATAAAACACCTATTTTTTATTATTCTACGGTAAATTAGTGTAACAAAATGACAAATGGACAATTTTGCCTGATTTCTTTAACCACCGATTTTGAGTGGAATCATAACCGTTTGACTCCAATAAGATTGTAAAACCGAGAGGACTTTAAGATTTCAATCGATTTCACTATTTAGAGTCCCACCATACACCTTGTACTTTTCACCTTAGTACGGTGAACTTCCACTATGCACCATGCACATTAGAATGATGTAGTTGTACAATTCACAACGCACCGCGCACTATGGTATGGTTCACTTTCATTATGCTCTATGCACAATTGGCCTAAGTACGGAGCACTTTTACTATAAACCATGCATGTTGTACCTTGTTACGATGCACTATCAATATTCATGGTGAACACTGGATATTTTGTATTTCAACCATTCGCAATGCCACGAGCACCTTGGTACGGTGCAATTCCATTATGCACACTACACGTCGGTATAGTGCATTCCCACCAAGGTAGTCAAATGCCCGAGTGAGTATGAGATCAAAAAATGAACTGAAATTGTATTTATAAAATCAAATCGTAAAGTCGTAAGATTCCACGACTTTTTATAATAATAAATTTAAAGAACACAATGCATTAGTTTTATACGATTGTTATTATTTTAATTTTCAGTTATTACTCAAATAAAAAAATCTATTATTCAATTACTAATAAAACACCTATTTTTTATTATTCTGCGGTAAATTAGTGTAACAAAATGACAAATGGACAATTTTGCACTGATTTCTTTAACCACCGATTTTGAGTGGAATCATAACCGTTTGACTCCAATAAGATTGTAAAACCGGAGGACTTTAAGATTTCAATCGATTTCACTATTTAGAGTCCCACCATACACCTTGTACTTTTCACCTTAGTACGGTGAACTTCCACTATGCACCATGCACATTAGAATGATGTAGTTGTACAATTCACAACGCACCGCGCACTATGGTATGGTTCACTTTCATTATGCTCTATGCACAATTGGCCTAAGTACGGAGCACTTTTACTATAAACCATGCATGTTGTACCTTGTTACGATGCACTATCAATATTCATGGTGAACCTGGATATTTTGTATTTCAACCATTCGCAATGCCACGAGCACCTTGGTACGGTGCAATTCCATTATGCACACTACACGTCGGTATAGTGCATTCCCACCAAGGTAGTCAAATGCCCGAGTGAGTATGAGATCAAAAAATGAACTGAAATTGTATTTATAAAATCAAATCGTAAAGTCGTAAGATTCCACGACTTTTTATAATAATAAATTTAAAGAACACAATGCATTAGTTTTATACGATTGTTATTATTTTAATTTTCGAGTTATTACTCAAATAAAAAAATCTATTATTCAATTACTAATAAAACACCTATTTTTTATTATTCTGCGGTAAATTAGTGTAACAAAATGACAAATGGACAATTTTGCCTGATTTCTTTAACCACCGATTTTGAGTGGAATCATAACCGTTTGACTCCAATAAGATTGTAAAACCGAGGACTTTAAGATTTCAATCGATTTCACTATTTAGAGTCCCACCATACACCTTGTACTTTTCACCTTAGTACGGTGAACTTCCACTATGCACCATGCACATTAGAATGATGTAGTTGTACAATTCACAACGCACCGCGCACTATGGTATGGTTCACTTTCATTATGCTCTATGCACAATTGGCCTAAGTACGGAGCACTTTTACTATAAACCATGCATGTTGTACCTTGTTACGATGCACTATCAATATTCATGGTGAACCTGGATATTTTGTATTTCAACCATTCGCAATGCCACGAGCACCTTGGTACGGTGCAATTCCATTATGCACACTACACGTCGGTATAGTGCATTCCCACCAAGGTAGTCAAATGCCCGAGTGAGTATGAGATCAAAAAATGAACTGAAATTGTATTTATAAAATCAAATCGTAAAGTCGTAAGATTCCACGACTTTTTATAATAATAAATTTAAAGAACACAATGCATTAGTTTTATACGATTGTTATTATTTTAATTTTCGAGTTATTACTCAAATAAAAAAATCTATTATTCAATTACTAATAAAACACCTATTTTTTATTATTCTGCGGTAAATTAGTGTAACAAAATGACAAATGGACAATTTTGCCTGATTTCTTTAACCACCGATTTTGAGTGGAATCATAACCGTTTGACTCCAATAAGATTGTAAAACCGGAGGACTTTAAGATTTCAATCGATTTCACTATTTAGAGTCCCACCATACACCTTGTACTTTTCACCTTAGTACGGTGAACTTCCACTATGCACCATGCACATTAGAATGATGTAGTTGTACAATTCACAACGCACCGCGCACTATGGTATGGTTCACTTTCATTATGCTCTATGCACAATTGGCCTAAGTACGGAGCACTTTTACTATAAACCATGCATGTTGTACCTTGTTACGATGCACTATCAATATTCATGGTGAACCTGGATATTTTGTATTTCAACCATTCGCAATGCCACGAGCACCTTGGTACGGTGCAATTCCATTATGCACACTACACGTCGGTATAGTGCATTCCCACCAAGGTAGTCAAATGCCCGAGTGAGTATGAGATCAAAAAATGAACTGAAATTGTATTTATAAAATCAAATCGTAAAGTCGTAAGATTCCACGACTTTTTATAATAATAAATTTAAAGAACACAATGCATTAGTTTTATACGATTGTTATTATTTTAATTTTCGGTTATTACTCAAATAAAAAAATCTATTATTCAATTACTAATAAAACACCTATTTTTTATTATTCTGCGGTAAATTAGTGTAACAAAATGACAAATGGACAATTTTGCCTGATTTCTTTAACCACCGATTTTGAGTGGAATCATAACCGTTTGACTCCAATAAGATTGTAAAACCAGAGGACTTTAAGATTTCAATCGATTTCACTATTTAGAGTCCCACCATACACCTTGTACTTTTCACCTTAGTACGGTGAACTTCCACTATGCACCATGCACATTAGAATGATGTAGTTGTACAATTCACAACGCACCGCGCACTATGGTATGGTTCACTTTCATTATGCTCTATGCACAATTGGCCTAAGTACGGAGCACTTTTACTATAAACCATGCATGTTGTACCTTGTTACGATGCACTATCAATATTCATGGTGAACCTGGATATTTTGTATTTCAACCATTCGCAATGCCACGAGCACCTTGGTACGGTGCAATTCCATTATGCACACTACACGTCGGTATAGTGCATTCCCACCAAGGTAGTCAAATGCCCGAGTGAGTATGAGATCAAAAAATGAACTGAAATTGTATTTATAAAATCAAATCGTAAAGTCGTAAGATTCCACGACTTTTTATAATAATAAATTTAAAGAACACAATGCATTAGTTTTATACGATTGTTATTATTTTAATTTTCGTTATTACTCAAATAAAAAAATCTATTATTCAATTACTAATAAAACACCTATTTTTTATTATTCTGCGGTAAATTAGTGTAACAAAATGACAAATGGACAATTTTGCCTGATTTCTTTAACCACCGATTTTGAGTGGAATCATAACCGTTTGACTCCAATAAGATTGTAAAACCGGAGGACTTTAAGATTTCAATCGATTTCACTATTTAGAGTCCCACCATACACCTTGTACTTTTCACCTTAGTACGGTGAACTTCCACTATGCACCATGCACATTAGAATGATGTAGTTGTACAATTCACAACGCACCGCGCACTATGGTATGGTTCACTTTCATTATGCTCTATGCACAATTGGCCTAAGTACGGAGCACTTTTACTATAAACCATGCATGTTGTACCTTGTTACGATGCACTATCAATATTCATGGTGAACCTGGATATTTTGTATTTCAACCATTCGCAATGCCACGAGCACCTTGGTACGGTGCAATTCCATTATGCACACTACACGTCGGTATAGTGCATTCCCACCAAGGTAGTCAAATGCCCGAGTGAGTATGAGATCAAAAAATGAACTGAAATTGTATTTATAAAATCAAATCGTAAAGTCGTAAGATTCCACGACTTTTTATAATAATAAATTTAAAGAACACAATGCATTAGTTTTATACGATTGTTATTATTTTAATTTTCGAGTTATTACTCAAATAAAAAAATCTATTATTCAATTACTAATAAAACACCTATTTTTTATTATTCTGCGGTAAATTAGTGTAACAAAATGACAAATGGACAATTTTGCCTGATTTCTTTAACCACCGATTTTGAGTGGAATCATAACCGTTTGACTCCAATAAGATTGTAAAACCGGAGGACTTTAAGATTTCAATCGATTTCACTATTTAGAGTCCCACCATACACCTTGTACTTTTCACCTTAGTACGGTGAACTTCCACTATGCACCATGCACATTAGAATGATGTAGTTGTACAATTCACAACGCACCGCGCACTATGGTATGGTTCACTTTCATTATGCTCTATGCACAATTGGCCTAAGTACGGAGCACTTTTACTATAAACCATGCATGTTGTACCTTGTTACGATGCACTATCAATATTCATGGTGAACCTGGATATTTTGTATTTCAACCATTCGCAATGCCACGAGCACCTTGGTACGGTGCAATTCCATTATGCACACTACACGTCGGTATAGTGCATTCCCACCAAGGTAGTCAAATGCCCGAGTGAGTATGAGATCAAAAAATGAACTGAAATTGTATTTATAAAATCAAATCGTAAAGTCGTAAGATTCCACGACTTTTTATAATAATAAATTTAAAGAACACAATGCATTAGTTTTATACGATTGTTATTATTTTAATTTTCAGTTATTACTCAAATAAAAAAATCTATTATTCAATTACTAATAAAACACCTATTTTTTATTATTCTGCGGTAAATTAGTGTAACAAAATGACAAATGGACAATTTTGCCTCGATTTCTTTAACCACCGATTTTGAGTGGAATCATAACCGTTTGACTCCAATAAGATTGTAAAACCAGAGGACTTTAAGATTTCAATCGATTTCACTATTTAGAGTCCCACCATACACCTTGTACTTTTCACCTTAGTACGGTGAACTTCCACTATGCACCATGCACATTAGAATGATGTAGTTGTACAATTCACAACGCACCGCGCACTATGGTATGGTTCACTTTCATTATGCTCTATGCACAATTGGCCTAAGTACGGAGCACTTTTACTATAAACCATGCATGTTGTACCTTGTTACGATGCACTATCAATATTCATGGTGAACCTGGATATTTTGTATTTCAACCATTCGCAATGCCACGAGCACCTTGGTACGGTGCAATTCCATTATGCACACTACACGTCGGTATAGTGCATTCCCACCAAGGTAGTCAAATGCCCGAGTGAGTATGAGATCAAAAAATGAACTGAAATTGTATTTATAAAATCAAATCGTAAAGTCGTAAGATTCCACGACTTTTTATAATAATAAATTTAAAGAACACAATGCATTAGTTTTATACGATTGTTATTATTTTAATTTTCAGTTATTACTCAAATAAAAAAATCTATTATTCAATTACTAATAAAACACCTATTTTTTATTATTCTATAGTAAATTAGTGTAACAAAATGACAAATGGACAATTTTGCACGATTTCTTTAACCACCGATTTTGAGTGGAATCATAACCGTTTGACTCCAATAAGATTGTAAAACCAGAGGACTTTAAGATTTCAATCGATTTCACTATTTAGAGTCCCACCATACACCTTGTACTTTTCACCTTAGTACGGTGAACTTCCACTATGCACCATGCACATTAGAATGATGTAGTTGTACAATTCACAACGCACCGCGCACTATGGTATGGTTCACTTTCATTATGCTCTATGCACAATTGGCCTAAGTACGGAGCACTTTTACTATAAACCATGCATGTTGTACCTTGTTACGATGCACTATCAATATTCATGGTGAACCTGGATATTTTGTATTTCAACCATTCGCAATGCCACGAGCACCTTGGTACGGTGCAATTCCATTATGCACACTACACGTCGGTATAGTGCATTCCCACCAAGGTAGTCAAATGCCCGAGTGAGTATGAGATCAAAAAATGAACTGAAATTGTATTTATAAAATCAAATCGTAAAGTCGTAAGATTCCACGACTTTTTATAATAATAAATTTAAAGAACACAATGCATTAGTTTTATACGATTGTTATTATTTTAATTTTCGAGTTATTACTCAAATAAAAAAATCTATTATTCAATTACTAATAAAACACCTATTTTTTATTATTCTGCGGTAAATTAGTGTAACAAAATGACAAATGGACAATTTTGCCTGATTTCTTTAACCACCGATTTTGAGTGGAATCATAACCGTTTGACTCCAATAAGATTGTAAAACCGAGGACTTTAAGATTTCAATCGATTTCACTATTTAGAGTCCCACCATACACCTTGTACTTTTCACCTTAGTACGGTGAACTTCCACTATGCACCATGCACATTAGAATGATGTAGTTGTACAATTCACAACGCACCGCGCACTATGGTATGGTTCACTTTCATTATGCTCTATGCACAATTGGCCTAAGTACGGAGCACTTTTACTATAAACCATGCATGTTGTACCTTGTTACGATGCACTATCAATATTCATGGTGAACCTGGATATTTTGTATTTCAACCATTCGCAATGCCACGAGCACCTTGGTACGGTGCAATTCCATTATGCACACTACACGTCGGTATAGTGCATTCCCACCAAGGTAGTCAAATGCCCGAGTGAGTATGAGATCAAAAAATGAACTGAAATTGTATTTATAAAATCAAATCGTAAAGTCGTAAGATTCCACGACTTTTTATAATAATAAATTTAAAGAACACAATGCATTAGTTTTATACGATTGTTATTATTTTAATTTTCAGTTATTACTCAAATAAAAAAATCTATTATTCAATTACTAATAAAACACCTATTTTTTATTATTCTGCGGTAAATTAGTGTAACAAAATGACAAATGGACAATTTTGCCTGATTTCTTTAACCACCGATTTTGAGTGGAATCATAACCGTTTGACTCCAATAAGATTGTAAAACCGGAGGACTTTAAGATTTCAATCGATTTCACTATTTAGAGTCCCACCATACACCTTGTACTTTTCACCTTAGTACGGTGAACTTCCACTATGCACCATGCACATTAGAATGATGTAGTTGTACAATTCACAACGCACCGCGCACTATGGTATGGTTCACTTTCATTATGCTCTATGCACAATTGGCCTAAGTACGGAACACTTTTACTATAAACCATGCATGTTGTACCTTGTTACGATGCACTATCAATATTCATGGTGAACCTGGATATTTTGTATTTCAACCATTCGCAATGCCACGAGCACCTTGGTACGGTGCAATTCCATTATGCACACTACACGTCGGTATAGTGCATTCCCACCAAGGTAGTCAAATGCCCGAGTGAGTATGAGATCAAAAAATGAACTGAAATTGTATTTATAAAATCAAATCGTAAAGTCGTAAGATTCCACGACTTTTTATAATAATAAATTTAAAGAACACAATGCATTAGTTTTATACGATTGTTATTATTTTAATTTTCAGTTATTACTCAAATAAAAAAATCTATTATTCAATTACTAATAAAACACCTATTTTTTATTATTCTATGGTAAATTAGTGTAACAAAATGACAAATGGACAATTTTGCCTCGATTTCTTTAACCACCGATTTTGAGTGGAATCATAACCGTTTGACTCCAATAAGATTGTAAAACCGGAGGACTTTAAGATTTCAATCGATTTCACTATTTAGAGTCCCACCATACACCTTGTACTTTTCACCTTAGTACGGTGAACTTCCACTATGCACCATGCACATTAGAATGATGTAGTTGTACAATTCACAACGCACCGCGCACTATGGTATGGTTCACTTTCATTATGCTCTATGCACAATTGGCCTAAGTACGGAGCACTTTTACTATAAACCATGCATGTTGTACCTTGTTACGATGCACTATCAATATTCATGGTGAACCTGGATATTTTGTATTTCAACCATTCGCAATGCCACGAGCACCTTGGTACGGTGCAATTCCATTATGCACACTACACGTCGGTATAGTGCATTCCCACCAAGGTAGTCAAATGCCCGAGTGAGTATGAGATCAAAAAATGAACTGAAATTGTATTTATAAAATCAAATCGTAAAGTCGTAAGATTCCACGACTTTTTATAATAATAAATTTAAAGAACACAATGCATTAGTTTTATACGATTGTTATTATTTTAATTTTCAGTTATTACTCAAATAAAAAAATCTATTATTCAATTACTAATAAAACACCTATTTTTTATTATTCTATAGTAAATTAGTGTAACAAAATGACAAATGGACAATTTTGCCTGATTTCTTTAACCACCGATTTTGAGTGGAATCATAACCGTTTGACTCCAATAAGATTGTAAAACCAGAGGACTTTAAGATTTCAATCGATTTCACTATTTAGAGTCCCACCATACACCTTGTACTTTTCACCTTAGTACGGTGAACTTCCACTATGCACCATGCACATTAGAATGATGTAGTTGTACAATTCACAACGCACCGCGCACTATGGTATGGTTCACTTTCATTATGCTCTATGCACAATTGGCCTAAGTACGGAGCACTTTTACTATAAACCATGCATGTTGTACCTTGTTACGATGCACTATCAATATTCATGGTGAACCTGGATATTTTGTATTTCAACCATTCGCAATGCCACGAGCACCTTGGTACGGTGCAATTCCATTATGCACACTACACGTCGGTATAGTGCATTCCCACCAAGGTAGTCAAATGCCCGAGTGAGTATGAGATCAAAAAATGAACTGAAATTGTATTTATAAAATCAAATCGTAAAGTCGTAAGATTCCACGACTTTTTATAATAATAAATTTAAAGAACACAATGCATTAGTTTTATACGATTGTTATTATTTTAATTTTCAGTTATTACTCAAATAAAAAAATCTATTATTCAATTACTAATAAAACACCTATTTTTTATTATTCTATAGTAAATTAGTGTAACAAAATGACAAATGGACAATTTTGCCTGATTTCTTTAACCACCGATTTTGAGTGGAATCATAACCGTTTGACTCCAATAAGATTGTAAAACCGCAGGACTTTAAGATTTCAATCGATTTCACTATTTAGAGTCCCACCATACACCTTGTACTTTTCACCTTAGTACGGTGAACTTCCACTATGCACCATGCACATTAGAATGATGTAGTTGTACAATTCACAACGCACCGCGCACTATGGTATGGTTCACTTTCATTATGCTCTATGCACAATTGGCCTAAGTACGGAGCACTTTTACTATAAACCATGCATGTTGTACCTTGTTACGATGCACTATCAATATTCATGGTGAACCTGGATATTTTGTATTTCAACCATTCGCAATGCCACGAGCACCTTGGTACGGTGCAATTCCATTATGCACACTACACGTCGGTATAGTGCATTCCCACCAAGGTAGTCAAATGCCCGAGTGAGTATGAGATCAAAAAATGAACTGAAATTGTATTTATAAAATCAAATCGTAAAGTCGTAAGATTCCACGACTTTTTATAATAATAAATTTAAAGAACACAATGCATTAGTTTTATACGATTGTTATTATTTTAATTTTCAGTTATTACTCAAATAAAAAAATCTATTATTCAATTACTAATAAAACACCTATTTTTTATTATTCTGCGGTAAATTAGTGTAACAAAATGACAAATGGACAATTTTGCCTCGATTTCTTTAACCACCGATTTTGAGTGGAATCATAACCGTTTGACTCCAATAAGATTGTAAAACCGAGGACTTTAAGATTTCAATCGATTTCACTATTTAGAGTCCCACCATACACCTTGTACTTTTCACCTTAGTACGGTGAACTTCCACTATGCACCATGCACATTAGAATGATGTAGTTGTACAATTCACAACGCACCGCGCACTATGGTATGGTTCACTTTCATTATGCTCTATGCACAATTGGCCTAAGTACGGAGCACTTTTACTATAAACCATGCATGTTGTACCTTGTTACGATGCACTATCAATATTCATGGTGAACCTGGATATTTTGTATTTCAACCATTCGCAATGCCACGAGCACCTTGGTACGGTGCAATTCCATTATGCACACTACACGTTGGTATAGTGCATTCCCACCAAGGTAGTCAAATGCCCGAGTGAGTATGAGATCAAAAAATGAACTGAAATTGTATTTATAAAATCAAATCGTAAAGTCGTAAGATTCCACGACTTTTTATAATAATAAATTTAAAGAACACAATGCATTAGTTTTATACGATTGTTATTATTTTAATTTTCAGTTATTACTCAAATAAAAAAATCTATTATTCAATTACTAATAAAACACCTATTTTTTATTATTCTATAGTAAATTAGTGTAACAAAATGACAAATGGACAATTTTGCCTGATTTCTTTAACCACCGATTTTGAGTGGAATCATAACCGTTTGACTCCAATAAGATTGTAAAACCGCAGGACTTTAAGATTTCAATCGATTTCACTATTTAGAGTCCCACCATACACCTTGTACTTTTCACCTTAGTACGGTGAACTTCCACTATGCACCATGCACATTAGAATGATGTAGTTGTACAATTCACAACGCACCGCGCACTATGGTATGGTTCACTTTCATTATGCTCTATGCACAATTGGCCTAAGTACGGAGCACTTTTACTATAAACCATGCATGTTGTACCTTGTTACGATGCACTATCAATATTCATGGTGAACCTGGATATTTTGTATTTCAACCATTCGCAATGCCACGAGCACCTTGGTACGGTGCAATTCCATTATGCACACTACACGTCGGTATAGTGCATTCCCACCAAGGTAGTCAAATGCCCGAGTGAGTATGAGATCAAAAAATGAACTGAAATTGTATTTATAAAATCAAATCGTAAAGTCGTAAGATTCCACGACTTTTTATAATAATAAATTTAAAGAACACAATGCATTAGTTTTATACGATTGTTATTATTTTAATTTTCAGTTATTACTCAAATAAAAAAATCTATTATTCAATTACTAATAAAACACCTATTTTTTATTATTCTATAGTAAATTAGTGTAACAAAATGACAAATGGACAATTTTGCTCGATTTCTTTAACCACCGATTTTGAGTGGAATCATAACCGTTTGACTCCAATAAGATTGTAAAACCAGAGGACTTTAAGATTTCAATCGATTTCACTATTTAGAGTCCCACCATACACCTTGTACTTTTCACCTTAGTACGGTGAACTTCCACTATGCACCATGCACATTAGAATGATGTAGTTGTACAATTCACAACGCACCGCGCACTATGGTATGGTTCACTTTCATTATGCTCTATGCACAATTGGCCTAAGTACGGAGCACTTTTACTATAAACCATGCATGTTGTACCTTGTTACGATGCACTATCAATATTCATGGTGAACCTGGATATTTTGTATTTCAACCATTCGCAATGCCACGAGCACCTTGGTACGGTGCAATTCCATTATGCACACTACACGTCGGTATAGTGCATTCCCACCAAGGTAGTCAAATGCCCGAGTGAGTATGAGATCAAAAAATGAACTGAAATTGTATTTATAAAATCAAATCGTAAAGTCGTAAGATTCCACGACTTTTTATAATAATAAATTTAAAGAACACAATGCATTAGTTTTATACGATTGTTATTATTTTAATTTTCAGTTATTACTCAAATAAAAAAATCTATTATTCAATTACTAATAAAACACCTATTTTTTATTATTCTATAGTAAATTAGTGTAACAAAATGACAAATGGACAATTTTGCCTGATTTCTTTAACCACCGATTTTGAGTGGAATCATAACCGTTTGACTCCAATAAGATTGTAAAACCAGAGGACTTTAAGATTTCAATCGATTTCACTATTTAGAGTCCCACCATACACCTTGTACTTTTCACCTTAGTACGGTGAACTTCCACTATGCACCATGCACATTAGAATGATGTAGTTGTACAATTCACAACGCACCGCGCACTATGGTATGGTTCACTTTCATTATGCTCTATGCACAATTGGCCTAAGTACGGAGCACTTTTACTATAAACCATGCATGTTGTACCTTGTTACGATGCACTATCAATATTCATGGTGAACCTGGATATTTTGTATTTCAACCATTCGCAATGCCACGAGCACCTTGGTACGGTGCAATTCCATTATGCACACTACACGTCGGTATAGTGCATTCCCACCAAGGTAGTCAAATGCCCGAGTGAGTATGAGATCAAAAAATGAACTGAAATTGTATTTATAAAATCAAATCGTAAAGTCGTAAGATTCCACGACTTTTTATAATAATAAATTTAAAGAACACAATGCATTAGTTTTATACGATTGTTATTATTTTAATTTTCAGTTATTACTCAAATAAAAAAATCTATTATTCAATTACTAATAAAACACCTATTTTTTATTATTCTATAGTAAATTAGTGTAACAAAATGACAAATGGACAATTTTGCCTCGATTTCTTTAACCACCGATTTTGAGTGGAATCATAACCGTTTGACTCCAATAAGATTGTAAAACCGCAGGACTTTAAGATTTCAATCGATTTCACTATTTAGAGTCCCACCATACACCTTGTACTTTTCACCTTAGTACGGTGAACTTCCACTATGCACCATGCACATTAGAATGATGTAGTTGTACAATTCACAACGCACCGCGCACTATGGTATGGTTCACTTTCATTATGCTCTATGCACAATTGGCCTAAGTACGGAGCACTTTTACTATAAACCATGCATGTTGTACCTTGTTACGATGCACTATCAATATTCATGGTGAACCCGGATATTTTGTATTTCAACCATTCGCAATGCCACGAGCACCTTGGTACGGTGCAATTCCATTATGCACACTACACGTCGGTATAGTGCATTCCCACCAAGGTAGTCAAATGCCCGAGTGAGTATGAGATCAAAAAATGAACTGAAATTGTATTTATAAAATCAAATCGTAAAGTCGTAAGATTCCACGACTTTTTATAATAATAAATTTAAAGAACACAATGCATTAGTTTTATACGATTGTTATTATTTTAATTTTCAGTTATTACTCAAATAAAAAAATCTATTATTCAATTACTAATAAAACACCTATTTTTTATTATTCTATAGTAAATTAGTGTAACAAAATGACAAATGGACAATTTTGCCTCGATTTCTTTAACCACCGATTTTGAGTGGAATCATAACCGTTTGACTCCAATAAGATTGTAAAACCAGAGGACTTTAAGATTTCAATCGATTTCACTATTTAGAGTCCCACCATACACCTTGTACTTTTCACCTTAGTACGGTGAACTTCCACTATGCACCATGCACATTAGAATGATGTAGTTGTACAATTCACAACGCACCGCGCACTATGGTATGGTTCACTTTCATTATGCTCTATGCACAATTGGCCTAAGTACGGAGCACTTTTACTATAAACCATGCATGTTGTACCTTGTTACGATGCACTATCAATATTCATGGTGAACCCGGATATTTTGTATTTCAACCATTCGCAATGCCACGAGCACCTTGGTACGGTGCAATTCCATTATGCACACTACACGTCGGTATAGTGCATTCCCACCAAGGTAGTCAAATGCCCGAGTGAGTATGAGATCAAAAAATGAACTGAAATTGTATTTATAAAATCAAATCGTAAAGTCGTAAGATTCCACGACTTTTTATAATAATAAATTTAAAGAACACAATGCATTAGTTTTATACGATTGTTATTATTTTAATTTTCAGTTATTACTCAAATAAAAAAATCTATTATTCAATTACTAATAAAACACCTATTTTTTATTATTCTCGCGGTAAATTAGTGTAACAAAATGACAAATGGACAATTTTGCCTCGATTTCTTTAACCACCGATTTTGAGTGGAATCATAACCGTTTGACTCCAATAAGATTGTAAAACCGAGGACTTTAAGATTTCAATCGATTTCACTATTTAGAGTCCCACCATACACCTTGTACTTTTCACCTTAGTACGGTGAACTTCCACTATGCACCATGCACATTAGAATGATGTAGTTGTACAATTCACAACGCACCGCGCACTATGGTATGGTTCACTTTCATTATGCTCTATGCACAATTGGCCTAAGTACGGAGCACTTTTACTATAAACCATGCATGTTGTACCTTGTTACGATGCACTATCAATATTCATGGTGAACCCGGATATTTTGTATTTCAACCATTCGCAATGCCACGAGCACCTTGGTACGGTGCAATTCCATTATGCACACTACACGTTGGTATAGTGCATTCCCACCAAGGTAGTCAAATGCCCGAGTGAGTATGAGATCAAAAAATGAACTGAAATTGTATTTATAAAATCAAATCGTAAAGTCGTAAGATTCCACGACTTTTTATAATAATAAATTTAAAGAACACAATGCATTAGTTTTATACGATTGTTATTATTTTAATTTTCAGTTATTACTCAAATAAAAAAATCTATTATTCAATTACTAATAAAACACCTATTTTTTATTATTCTATAGTAAATTAGTGTAACAAAATGACAAATGGACAATTTTGCCTGATTTCTTTAACCACCGATTTTGAGTGGAATCATAACCGTTTGACTCCAATAAGATTGTAAAACCGCAGGACTTTAAGATTTCAATCGATTTCACTATTTAGAGTCCCACCATACACCTTGTACTTTTCACCTTAGTACGGTGAACTTCCACTATGCACCATGCACATTAGAATGATGTAGTTGTACAATTCACAACGCACCGCGCACTATGGTATGGTTCACTTTCATTATGCTCTATGCACAATTGGCCTAAGTACGGAGCACTTTTACTATAAACCATGCATGTTGTACCTTGTTACGATGCACTATCAATATTCATGGTGAACCCGGATATTTTGTATTTCAACCATTCGCAATGCCACGAGCACCTTGGTACGGTGCAATTCCATTATGCACACTACACGTCGGTATAGTGCATTCCCACCAAGGTAGTCAAATGCCCGAGTGAGTATGAGATCAAAAAATGAACTGAAATTGTATTTATAAAATCAAATCGTAAAGTCGTAAGATTCCACGACTTTTTATAATAATAAATTTAAAGAACACAATGCATTAGTTTTATACGATTGTTATTATTTTAATTTTCAGTTATTACTCAAATAAAAAAATCTATTATTCAATTACTAATAAAACACCTATTTTTTATTATTCTATAGTAAATTAGTGTAACAAAATGACAAATGGACAATTTTGCCTCGATTTCTTTAACCACCGATTTTGAGTGGAATCATAACCGTTTGACTCCAATAAGATTGTAAAACCCGCAGGACTTTAAGATTTCAATCGATTTCACTATTTAGAGTCCCACCATACACCTTGTACTTTTCACCTTAGTACGGTGAACTTCCACTATGCACCATGCACATTAGAATGATGTAGTTGTACAATTCACAACGCACCGCGCACTATGGTATGGTTCACTTTCATTATGCTCTATGCACAATTGGCCTAAGTACGGAGCACTTTTACTATAAACCATGCATGTTGTACCTTGTTACGATGCACTATCAATATTCATGGTGAACCCGGATATTTTTTATTTCAACCATTCGCAATGCCACGAGCACCTTGGTACGGTGCAATTCCATTATGCACACTACACGTCGGTATAGTGCATTCCCACCAAGGTAGTCAAATGCCCGAGTGAGTATGAGATCAAAAAATGAACTGAAATTGTATTTATAAAATCAAATCGTAAAGTCGTAAGATTCCACGACTTTTTATAATAATAAATTTAAAGAACACAATGCATTAGTTTTATACGATTGTTATTATTTTAATTTTCAGTTATTACTCAAATAAAAAAATCTATTATTCAATTACTAATAAAACACCTATTTTTTATTATTCTACATAAAATTAGTGTAACAAAATGACAAATGGACAATTTTGCCTCGATTTCTTTAACCACCGATTTTGAGTGGAATCATAACCGTTTGACTCCAATAAGATTGTAAAACCGAGGACTTTAAGATTTCAATCGATTTCACTATTTAGAGTCCCACCATACACCTTGTACTTTTCACCTTAGTACGGTGAACTTCCACTATGCACCATGCACATTAGAATGATGTAGTTGTACAATTCACAACGCACCGCGCACTATGGTATGGTTCACTTTCATTATGCTCTATGCACAATTGGCCTAAGTACGGAGCACTTTTACTATAAACCATGCATGTTGTACCTTGTTACGATGCACTATCAATATTCATGGTGAACCCGGATATTTTGTATTTCAACCATTCGCAATGCCACGAGCACCTTGGTACGGTGCAATTCCATTATGCACACTACACGTTGGTATAGTGCATTCCCACCAAGGTAGTCAAATGCCCGAGTGAGTATGAGATCAAAAAATGAACTGAAATTGTATTTATAAAATCAAATCGTAAAGTCGTAAGATTCCACGACTTTTTATAATAATAAATTTAAAGAACACAATGCATTAGTTTTATACGATTGTTATTATTTTAATTTTCAGTTATTACTCAAATAAAAAAATCTATTATTCAATTACTAATAAAACACCTATTTTTTATTATTCTATAGTAAATTAGTGTAACAAAATGACAAATGGACAATTTTGCCTCGATTTCTTTAACCACCGATTTTGAGTGGAATCATAACCGTTTGACTCCAATAAGATTGTAAAACCGCAGGACTTTAAGATTTCAATCGATTTCACTATTTAGAGTCCCACCATACACCTTGTACTTTTCACCTTAGTACGGTGAACTTCCACTATGCACCATGCACATTAGAATGATGTAGTTGTACAATTCACAACGCACCGCGCACTATGGTATGGTTCACTTTCATTATGCTCTATGCACAATTGGCCTAAGTACGGAGCACTTTTACTATAAACCATGCATGTTGTACCTTGTTACGATGCACTATCAATATTCATGGTGAACCCGGATATTTTGTATTTCAACCATTCGCAATGCCACGAGCACCTTGGTACGGTGCAATTCCATTATGCACACTACACGTCGGTATAGTGCATTCCCACCAAGGTAGTCAAATGCCCGAGTGAGTATGAGATCAAAAAATGAACTGAAATTGTATTTATAAAATCAAATCGTAAAGTCGTAAGATTCCACGACTTTTTATAATAATAAATTTAAAGAACACAATGCATTAGTTTTATACGATTGTTATTATTTTAATTTTCAGTTATTACTCAAATAAAAAAATCTATTATTCAATTACTAATAAAACACCTATTTTTTATTATTCTATAGTAAATTAGTGTAACAAAATGACAAATGGACAATTTTGCCTCGATTTCTTTAACCACCGATTTTGAGTGGAATCATAACCGTTTGACTCCAATAAGATTGTAAAACCGCAGGACTTTAAGATTTCAATCGATTTCACTATTTAGAGTCCCACCATACACCTTGTACTTTTCACCTTAGTACGGTGAACTTCCACTATGCACCATGCACATTAGAATGATGTAGTTGTACAATTCACAACGCACCGCGCACTATGGTATGGTTCACTTTCATTATGCTCTATGCACAATTGGCCTAAGTACGGAGCACTTTTACTATAAACCATGCATGTTGTACCTTGTTACGATGCACTATCAATATTCATGGTGAACCTGGATATTTTGTATTTCAACCATTCGCAATGCCACGAGCACCTTGGTACGGTGCAATTCCATTATGCACACTACACGTCGGTATAGTGCATTCCCACCAAGGTAGTCAAATGCCCGAGTGAGTATGAGATCAAAAAATGAACTGAAATTGTATTTATAAAATCAAATCGTAAAGTCGTAAGATTCCACGACTTTTTATAATAATAAATTTAAAGAACACAATGCATTAGTTTTATACGATTGTTATTATTTTAATTTTCGCTATTACTCAAATAAAAAAATCTATTATTCAATTACTAATAAAACACCTATTTTTTATTATTCTACGGTAAATTAGTGTAACAAAATGACAAATGGACAATTTTGCCTCGATTTCTTTAACCACCGATTTTGAGTGGAATCATAACCGTTTGACTCCAATAAGATTGTAAAACCGCAGGACTTTAAGATTTCAATCGATTTCACTATTTAGAGTCCCACCATACACCTTGTACTTTTCACCTTAGTACGGTGAACTTCCACTATGCACCATGCACATTAGAATGATGTAGTTGTACAATTCACAACGCACCGCGCACTATGGTATGGTTCACTTTCATTATGCTCTATGCACAATTGGCCTAAGTACGGAGCACTTTTACTATAAACCATGCATGTTGTACCTTGTTACGATGCACTATCAATATTCATGGTGAACCCGGATATTTTGTATTTCAACCATTCGCAATGCCACGAGCACCTTGGTACGGTGCAATTCCATTATGCACACTACACGTCGGTATAGTGCATTCCCACCAAGGTAGTCAAATGCCCGAGTGAGTATGAGATCAAAAAATGAACTGAAATTGTATTTATAAAATCAAATCGTAAAGTCGTAAGATTCCACGACTTTTTATAATAATAAATTTAAAGAACACAATGCATTAGTTTTATACGATTGTTATTATTTTAATTTTCAGTTATTACTCAAATAAAAAAATCTATTATTCAATTACTAATAAAACACCTATTTTTTATTATTCTGCGGTAAATTAGTGTAACAAAATGACAAATGGACAATTTTGCCTCGATTTCTTTAACCACCGATTTTGAGTGGAATCATAACCGTTTGACTCCAATAAGATTGTAAAACCAGAGGACTTTAAGATTTCAATCGATTTCACTATTTAGAGTCCCACCATACACCTTGTACTTTTCACCTTAGTACGGTGAACTTCCACTATGCACCATGCACATTAGAATGATGTAGTTGTACAATTCACAACGCACCGCGCACTATGGTATGGTTCACTTTCATTATGCTCTATGCACAATTGGCCTAAGTACGGAGCACTTTTACTATAAACCATGCATGTTGTACCTTGTTACGATGCACTATCAATATTCATGGTGAACCCGGATATTTTGTATTTCAACCATTCGCAATGCCACGAGCACCTTGGTACGGTGCAATTCCATTATGCACACTACACGTCGGTATAGTGCATTCCCACCAAGGTAGTCAAATGCCCGAGTGAGTATGAGATCAAAAAATGAACTGAAATTGTATTTATAAAATCAAATCGTAAAGTCGTAAGATTCCACGACTTTTTATAATAATAAATTTAAAGAACACAATGCATTAGTTTTATACGATTGTTATTATTTTAATTTTCGCTATTACTCAAATAAAAAAATCTATTATTCAATTACTAATAAAACACCTATTTTTTATTATTCTACGGTAAATTAGTGTAACAAAATGACAAATGGACAATTTTGCCTCGATTTCTTTAACCACCGATTTTGAGTGGAATCATAACCGTTTGACTCCAATAAGATTGTAAAACCGCAGGACTTTAAGATTTCAATCGATTTCACTATTTAGAGTCCCACCATACACCTTGTACTTTTCACCTTAGTACGGTGAACTTCCACTATGCACCATGCACATTAGAATGATGTAGTTGTACAATTCACAACGCACCGCGCACTATGGTATGGTTCACTTTCATTATGCTCTATGCACAATTGGCCTAAGTACGGAGCACTTTTACTATAAACCATGCATGTTGTACCTTGTTACGATGCACTATCAATATTCATGGTGAACCCGGATATTTTGTATTTCAACCATTCGCAATGCCACGAGCACCTTGGTACGGTGCAATTCCATTATGCACACTACACGTCGGTATAGTGCATTCCCACCAAGGTAGTCAAATGCCCGAGTGAGTATGAGATCAAAAAATGAACTGAAATTGTATTTATAAAATCAAATCGTAAAGTCGTAAGATTCCACGACTTTTTATAATAATAAATTTAAAGAACACAATGCATTAGTTTTATACGATTGTTATTATTTTAATTTTCAGCTATTACTCAAATAAAAAAATCTATTATTCAATTACTAATAAAACACCTATTTTTTATTATTCTATAGGTAAATTAGTGTAACAAAATGACAAATGGACAATTTTGCCGATTTCTTTAACCACCGATTTTGAGTGGAATCATAACCGTTTGACTCCAATAAGATTGTAAAACCAGAGGACTTTAAGATTTCAATCGATTTCACTATTTAGAGTCCCACCATACACCTTGTACTTTTCACCTTAGTACGGTGAACTTCCACTATGCACCATGCACATTAGAATGATGTAGTTGTACAATTCACAACGCACCGCGCACTATGGTATGGTTCACTTTCATTATGCTCTATGCACAATTGGCCTAAGTACGGAGCACTTTTACTATAAACCATGCATGTTGTACCTTGTTACGATGCACTATCAATATTCATGGTGAACCCGGATATTTTGTATTTCAACCATTCGCAATGCCACGAGCACCTTGGTACGGTGCAATTCCATTATGCACACTACACGTTGGTATAGTGCATTCCCACCAAGGTAGTCAAATGCCCGAGTGAGTATGAGATCAAAAAATGAACTGAAATTGTATTTATAAAATCAAATCGTAAAGTCGTAAGATTCCACGACTTTTTATAATAATAAATTTAAAGAACACAATGCATTAGTTTTATACGATTGTTATTATTTTAATTTTCAGTTATTACTCAAATAAAAAAATCTATTATTCAATTACTAATAAAACACCTATTTTTTATTATTCTATGGTAAATTAGTGTAACAAAATGACAAATGGACAATTTTGCCTCGATTTCTTTAACCACCGATTTTGAGTGGAATCATAACCGTTTGACTCCAATAAGATTGTAAAACCAGAGGACTTTAAGATTTCAATCGATTTCACTATTTAGAGTCCCACCATACACCTTGTACTTTTCACCTTAGTACGGTGAACTTCCACTATGCACCATGCACATTAGAATGATGTAGTTGTACAATTCACAACGCACCGCGCACTATGGTATGGTTCACTTTCATTATGCTCTATGCACAATTGGCCTAAGTACGGAGCACTTTTACTATAAACCATGCATGTTGTACCTTGTTACGATGCACTATCAATATTCATGGTGAACCCGGATATTTTGTATTTCAACCATTCGCAATGCCACGAGCACCTTGGTACGGTGCAATTCCATTATGCACACTACACGTCGGTATAGTGCATTCCCACCAAGGTAGTCAAATGCCCGAGTGAGTATGAGATCAAAAAATGAACTGAAATTGTATTTATAAAATCAAATCGTAAAGTCGTAAGATTCCACGACTTTTTATAATAATAAATTTAAAGAACACAATGCATTAGTTTTATACGATTGTTATTATTTTAATTTTCAGTTATTACTCAAATAAAAAAATCTATTATTCAATTACTAATAAAACACCTATTTTTTATTATTCTGCGGTAAATTAGTGTAACAAAATGACAAATGGACAATTTTGCCTCGATTTCTTTAACCACCGATTTTGAGTGGAATCATAACCGTTTGACTCCAATAAGATTGTAAAACCAGAGGACTTTAAGATTTCAATCGATTTCACTATTTAGAGTCCCACCATACACCTTGTACTTTTCACCTTAGTACGGTGAACTTCCACTATGCACCATGCACATTAGAATGATGTAGTTGTACAATTCACAACGCACCGCGCACTATGGTATGGTTCACTTTCATTATGCTCTATGCACAATTGGCCTAAGTACGGAGCACTTTTACTATAAACCATGCATGTTGTACCTTGTTACGATGCACTATCAATATTCATGGTGAACCCGGATATTTTGTATTTCAACCATTCGCAATGCCACGAGCACCTTGGTACGGTGCAATTCCATTATGCACACTACACGTCGGTATAGTGCATTCCCACCAAGGTAGTCAAATGCCCGAGTGAGTATGAGATCAAAAAATGAACTGAAATTGTATTTATAAAATCAAATCGTAAAGTCGTAAGATTCCACGACTTTTTATAATAATAAATTTAAAGAACACAATGCATTAGTTTTATACGATTGTTATTATTTTAATTTTCAGTTATTACTCAAATAAAAAAATCTATTATTCAATTACTAATAAAACACCTATTTTTTATTATTCTATAGTAAATTAGTGTAACAAAATGACAAATGGACAATTTTGCCTGATTTCTTTAACCACCGATTTTGAGTGGAATCATAACCGTTTGACTCCAATAAGATTGTAAAACCAGAGGACTTTAAGATTTCAATCGATTTCACTATTTAGAGTCCCACCATACACCTTGTACTTTTCACCTTAGTACGGTGAACTTCCACTATGCACCATGCACATTAGAATGATGTAGTTGTACAATTCACAACGCACCGCGCACTATGGTATGGTTCACTTTCATTATGCTCTATGCACAATTGGCCTAAGTACGGAGCACTTTTACTATAAACCATGCATGTTGTACCTTGTTACGATGCACTATCAATATTCATGGTGAACCCGGATATTTTGTATTTCAACCATTCGCAATGCCACGAGCACCTTGGTACGGTGCAATTCCATTATGCACACTACACGTCGGTATAGTGCATTCCCACCAAGGTAGTCAAATGCCCGAGTGAGTATGAGATCAAAAAATGAACTGAAATTGTATTTATAAAATCAAATCGTAAAGTCGTAAGATTCCACGACTTTTTATAATAATAAATTTAAAGAACACAATGCATTAGTTTTATACGATTGTTATTATTTTAATTTTCAGTTATTACTCAAATAAAAAAATCTATTATTCAATTACTAATAAAACACCTATTTTTTATTATTCTATAGTAAATTAGTGTAACAAAATGACAAATGGACAATTTTGCCTCGATTTCTTTAACCACCGATTTTGAGTGGAATCATAACCGTTTGACTCCAATAAGATTGTAAAACCAGAGGACTTTAAGATTTCAATCGATTTCACTATTTAGAGTCCCACCATACACCTTGTACTTTTCACCTTAGTACGGTGAACTTCCACTATGCACCATGCACATTAGAATGATGTAGTTGTACAATTCACAACGCACCGCGCACTATGGTATGGTTCACTTTCATTATGCTCTATGCACAATTGGCCTAAGTACGGAGCACTTTTACTATAAACCATGCATGTTGTACCTTGTTACGATGCACTATCAATATTCATGGTGAACCTGGATATTTTGTATTTCAACCATTCGCAATGCCACGAGCACCTTGGTACGGTGCAATTCCATTATGCACACTACACGTCGGTATAGTGCATTCCCACCAAGGTAGTCAAATGCCCGAGTGAGTATGAGATCAAAAAATGAACTGAAATTGTATTTATAAAATCAAATCGTAAAGTCGTAAGATTCCACGACTTTTTATAATAATAAATTTAAAGAACACAATGCATTAGTTTTATACGATTGTTATTATTTTAATTTTCAGTTATTACTCAAATAAAAAAATCTATTATTCAATTACTAATAAAACACCTATTTTTTATTATTCTGCGGTAAATTAGTGTAACAAAATGACAAATGGACAATTTTGCCTGATTTCTTTAACCACCGATTTTGAGTGGAATCATAACCGTTTGACTCCAATAAGATTGTAAAACCAGAGGACTTTAAGATTTCAATCGATTTCACTATTTAGAGTCCCACCATACACCTTGTACTTTTCACCTTAGTACGGTGAACTTCCACTATGCACCATGCACATTAGAATGATGTAGTTGTACAATTCACAACGCACCGCGCACTATGGTATGGTTCACTTTCATTATGCTCTATGCACAATTGGCCTAAGTACGGAGCACTTTTACTATAAACCATGCATGTTGTACCTTGTTACGATGCACTATCAATATTCATGGTGAACCTGGATATTTTGTATTTCAACCATTCGCAATGCCACGAGCACCTTGGTACGGTGCAATTCCATTATGCACACTACACGTCGGTATAGTGCATTCCCACCAAGGTAGTCAAATGCCCGAGTGAGTATGAGATCAAAAAATGAACTGAAATTGTATTTATAAAATCAAATCGTAAAGTCGTAAGATTCCACGACTTTTTATAATAATAAATTTAAAGAACACAATGCATTAGTTTTATACGATTGTTATTATTTTAATTTTCGCTTATTACTCAAATAAAAAAATCTATTATTCAATTACTAATAAAACACCTATTTTTTATTATTCTACGGTAAATTAGTGTAACAAAATGACAAATGGACAATTTTGCCTCGATTTCTTTAACCACCGATTTTGAGTGGAATCATAACCGTTTGACTCCAATAAGATTGTAAAACCGCAGGACTTTAAGATTTCAATCGATTTCACTATTTAGAGTCCCACCATACACCTTGTACTTTTCACCTTAGTACGGTGAACTTCCACTATGCACCATGCACATTAGAATGATGTAGTTGTACAATTCACAACGCACCGCGCACTATGGTATGGTTCACTTTCATTATGCTCTATGCACAATTGGCCTAAGTACGGAGCACTTTTACTATAAACCATGCATGTTGTACCTTGTTACGATGCACTATCAATATTCATGGTGAACCTGGATATTTTGTATTTCAACCATTCGCAATGCCACGAGCACCTTGGTACGGTGCAATTCCATTATGCACACTACACGTCGGTATAGTGCATTCCCACCAAGGTAGTCAAATGCCCGAGTGAGTATGAGATCAAAAAATGAACTGAAATTGTATTTATAAAATCAAATCGTAAAGTCGTAAGATTCCACGACTTTTTATAATAATAAATTTAAAGAACACAATGCATTAGTTTTATACGATTGTTATTATTTTAATTTTCAGTTATTACTCAAATAAAAAAATCTATTATTCAATTACTAATAAAACACCTATTTTTTATTATTCTGCGGTAAATTAGTGTAACAAAATGACAAATGGACAATTTTGCCTGATTTCTTTAACCACCGATTTTGAGTGGAATCATAACCGTTTGACTCCAATAAGATTGTAAAACCAGAGGACTTTAAGATTTCAATCGATTTCACTATTTAGAGTCCCACCATACACCTTGTACTTTTCACCTTAGTACGGTGAACTTCCACTATGCACCATGCACATTAGAATGATGTAGTTGTACAATTCACAACGCACCGCGCACTATGGTATGGTTCACTTTCATTATGCTCTATGCACAATTGGCCTAAGTACGGAGCACTTTTACTATAAACCATGCATGTTGTACCTTGTTACGATGCACTATCAATATTCATGGTGAACCTGGATATTTTGTATTTCAACCATTCGCAATGCCACGAGCACCTTGGTACGGTGCAATTCCATTATGCACACTACACGTCGGTATAGTGCATTCCCACCAAGGTAGTCAAATGCCCGAGTGAGTATGAGATCAAAAAATGAACTGAAATTGTATTTATAAAATCAAATCGTAAAGTCGTAAGATTCCACGACTTTTTATAATAATAAATTTAAAGAACACAATGCATTAGTTTTATACGATTGTTATTATTTTAATTTTCGAGTTATTACTCAAATAAAAAAATCTATTATTCAATTACTAATAAAACACCTATTTTTTATTATTCTATAGTAAATTAGTGTAACAAAATGACAAATGGACAATTTTGCCCGATTTCTTTAACCACCGATTTTGAGTGGAATCATAACCGTTTGACTCCAATAAGATTGTAAAACCGCAGGACTTTAAGATTTCAATCGATTTCACTATTTAGAGTCCCACCATACACCTTGTACTTTTCACCTTAGTACGGTGAACTTCCACTATGCACCATGCACATTAGAATGATGTAGTTGTACAATTCACAACGCACCGCGCACTATGGTATGGTTCACTTTCATTATGCTCTATGCACAATTGGCCTAAGTACGGAGCACTTTTACTATAAACCATGCATGTTGTACCTTGTTACGATGCACTATCAATATTCATGGTGAACCTGGATATTTTGTATTTCAACCATTCGCAATGCCACGAGCACCTTGGTACGGTGCAATTCCATTATGCACACTACACGTCGGTATAGTGCATTCCCACCAAGGTAGTCAAATGCCCGAGTGAGTATGAGATCAAAAAATGAACCGAAATTGTATTTATAAAATCAAATCGTAAAGTCGTAAGATTCCACGACTTTTTATAATAATAAATTTAAAGAACACAATGCATTAGTTTTATACGATTGTTATTATTTTAATTTTCGAGTTATTACTCAAATAAAAAAATCTATTATTCAATTACTAATAAAACACCTATTTTTTATTATTCTACAGTAAATTAGTGTAACAAAATGACAAATGGACAATTTTGCCTGATTTCTTTAACCACCGATTTTGAGTGGAATCATAACCGTTTGACTCCAATAAGATTGTAAAACCGCAGGACTTTAAGATTTCAATCGATTTCACTATTTAGAGTCCCACCATACACCTTGTACTTTTCACCTTAGTACGGTGAACTTCCACTATGCACCATGCACATTAGAATGATGTAGTTGTACAATTCACAACGCACCGCGCACTATGGTATGGTTCACTTTCATTATGCTCTATGCACAATTGGCCTAAGTACGGAGCACTTTTACTATAAACCATGCATGTTGTACCTTGTTACGATGCACTATCAATATTCATGGTGAACCTGGATATTTTGTATTTCAACCATTCGCAATGCCACGAGCACCTTGGTACGGTGCAATTCCATTATGCACACTACACGTCGGTATAGTGCATTCCCACCAAGGTAGTCAAATGCCCGAGTGAGTATGAGATCAAAAAATGAACTGAAATTGTATTTATAAAATCAAATCGTAAAGTCGTAAGATTCCACGACTTTTTATAATAATAAATTTAAAGAACACAATGCATTAGTTTTATACGATTGTTATTATTTTAATTTTCAGTTATTACTCAAATAAAAAAATCTATTATTCAATTACTAATAAAACACCTATTTTTTATTATTCTGCGGTAAATTAGTGTAACAAAATGACAAATGGACAATTTTGCCTCGATTTCTTTAACCACCGATTTTGAGTGGAATCATAACCGTTTGACTCCAATAAGATTGTAAAACCAGAGGACTTTAAGATTTCAATCGATTTCACTATTTAGAGTCCCACCATACACCTTGTACTTTTCACCTTAGTACGGTGAACTTCCACTATGCACCATGCACATTAGAATGATGTAGTTGTACAATTCACAACGCACCGCGCACTATGGTATGGTTCACTTTCATTATGCTCTATGCACAATTGGCCTAAGTACGGAGCACTTTTACTATAAACCATGCATGTTGTACCTTGTTACGATGCACTATCAATATTCATGGTGAACCCGGATATTTTGTATTTCAACCATTCGCAATGCCACGAGCACCTTGGTACGGTGCAATTCCATTATGCACACTACACGTTGGTATAGTGCATTCCCACCAAGGTAGTCAAATGCCCGAGTGAGTATGAGATCAAAAAATGAACTGAAATTGTATTTATAAAATCAAATCGTAAAGTCGTAAGATTCCACGACTTTTTATAATAATAAATTTAAAGAACACAATGCATTAGTTTTATACGATTGTTATTATTTTAATTTTCAGCTATTACTCAAATAAAAAAATCTATTATTCAATTACTAATAAAACACCTATTTTTTATTATTCTCCGGTAAATTAGTGTAACAAAATGACAAATGGACAATTTTGCCCGATTTCTTTAACCACCGATTTTGAGTGGAATCATAACCGTTTGACTCCAATAAGATTGTAAAACCAGAGGACTTTAAGATTTCAATCGATTTCACTATTTAGAGTCCCACCATACACCTTGTACTTTTCACCTTAGTACGGTGAACTTCCACTATGCACCATGCACATTAGAATGATGTAGTTGTACAATTCACAACGCACCGCGCACTATGGTATGGTTCACTTTCATTATGCTCTATGCACAATTGGCCTAAGTACGGAGCACTTTTACTATAAACCATGCATGTTGTACCTTGTTACGATGCACTATCAATATTCATGGTGAACCCGGATATTTTGTATTTCAACCATTCGCAATGCCACGAGCACCTTGGTACGGTGCAATTCCATTATGCACACTACACGTCGGTATAGTGCATTCCCACCAAGGTAGTCAAATGCCCGAGTGAGTATGAGATCAAAAAATGAACTGAAATTGTATTTATAAAATCAAATCGTAAAGTCGTAAGATTCCACGACTTTTTATAATAATAAATTTAAAGAACACAATGCATTAGTTTTATACGATTGTTATTATTTTAATTTTCAGTTATTACTCAAATAAAAAAATCTATTATTCAATTACTAATAAAACACCTATTTTTTATTATTCTGCGGTAAATTAGTGTAACAAAATGACAAATGGACAATTTTGCCTCGATTTCTTTAACCACCGATTTTGAGTGGAATCATAACCGTTTGACTCCAATAAGATTGTAAAACCGCAGGACTTTAAGATTTCAATCGATTTCACTATTTAGAGTCCCACCATACACCTTGTACTTTTCACCTTAGTACGGTGAACTTCCACTATGCACCATGCACATTAGAATGATGTAGTTGTACAATTCACAACGCACCGCGCACTATGGTATGGTTCACTTTCATTATGCTCTATGCACAATTGGCCTAAGTACGGAGCACTTTTACTATAAACCATGCATGTTGTACCTTGTTACGATGCACTATCAATATTCATGGTGAACCTGGATATTTTGTATTTCAACCATTCGCAATGCCACGAGCACCTTGGTACGGTGCAATTCCATTATGCACACTACACGTCGGTATAGTGCATTCCCACCAAGGTAGTCAAATGCCCGAGTGAGTATGAGATCAAAAAATGAACTGAAATTGTATTTATAAAATCAAATCGTAAAGTCGTAAGATTCCACGACTTTTTATAATAATAAATTTAAAGAACACAATGCATTAGTTTTATACGATTGTTATTATTTTAATTTTCGCTTATTACTCAAATAAAAAAATCTATTATTCAATTACTAATAAAACACCTATTTTTTATTATTCTACGGTAAATTAGTGTAACAAAATGACAAATGGACAATTTTGCCTCGATTTCTTTAACCACCGATTTTGAGTGGAATCATAACCGTTTGACTCCAATAAGATGGTAAAACCAGAGGAGTTTAAGATTTCAATCGATTTCACTATTCAGAGTCCCACCATACACCTTGTACTTTTCACCTTAGTACGGTGAACTTCCACTATGCACCATGCACATTAGAATGATGTAGTTGTACAATTCACAACGCACCGCGCACTATGGTATGGTTCACTTTCATTATGCTCTATGCACAATTGGCCTAAGTACGGAGCACTTTTACTATAAACCATGCATGTTGTACCTTGTTACGATGCACTATCAATATTCATGGTGAACCCGGATATTTTGTATTTCAACCATTCGCAATGCCACGAGCACCTTGGTACGGTGCAATTCCATTATGCACACTACACGTCGGTATAGTGCATTCCCACCAAGGTAGTCAAATGCCCGAGTGAGCATGAGATCAAAAAATGAACCGAAATTGTATTTATAAAATGAAATCGTAAAGTCTTATGATTCCACGTCTTTTTACAATAATAAATTTTAAGAACACAATGCATTAGTTTTATACGATTGTTATTATTTTAATTTTCAGTTATTACTCAAATAAAAAAATCTATTATTCAATTACTAATAAAACAACTATTTTTTATTATTCTACGGTAAATTAGTGTAACAAAATGACAAATAGACAATTTTGCCTCGATTTCTTTAACCACCGATTTTGAGTGGAATCATAACCGTTTGACTCCACTAAGATTATAAATCCAGAGGACTTTAAGATTTCAATCGATTTCACTATTCAAAGTCTCACCATACAACTTGTACTTTTCACCTTAGTACGGTGAACTTCCACTATGCACCATGCACATTAGAATGATGTAGTTGAACAATTCACAACGCACCGCACACTATGTATGGTTCACTTTCATTATGCTCTATGCACAATTGGCCTAAGTACGGAGCACTTTTACTATAGACCATGCATGTTGTACCTTGTTACGGTGCACTATCAATATTCATGGTGAACCTGGATATTTAGTATTTCGACCATTCGCAATGCCACGAGCACCTTGGTACAGTGCAATTCCATTATGCGCACTACACGTCGGTATAGTGCATTCCCACCAAGGTAGTCAAATGCCCGAGTGAGTATGAGATCAAAAAATGAACTGAAATTGTATTTATAAAATCAAATCGTAAAGTCTTAAGATTCCACGACTTTTTATAATAATAAATTTTAAGAACACAATGCATTAGTTTTATACGATTGTTATTATTTTAATTTTCGCTTATTACTCAAATAAAAAAATCTATTATTCAATTACTAATAAAACAACTATTTTTTATTATTCTACGGTAAATTAGTGTAACAAAATGACAAATGGAGAATTTTGCCCGATTTCTTTAACCACCGATTTTGAGTGGAATCATAACCGTTTGACTCCACTAAGATTATAAATCCGGAGGACTTTAAGATTTCAATCGATTTCACTATTCAAAGTCTCACCATACAACTTGTACTTTTCACCTTAGTACGGTGAACTTCCACTATGCACCATGCACATTAGAATGATGCAGTTGAACAATTCACAACGCACCGCACACTATGGTATGGTTCACTTTCATTATGCTCTATGCACAATTGGCCTAAGTACGGAGCACTTTTACTATAGACCATGCATGTTGTACCTTGTTACGGTGCACTATCAATATTCATGGTGAACCTGGATATTTAGTATTTCGACCATTCGCAATGCCACGAGCACCTTGGTACAGTGCAATTCCATTATGCGCATTACACGTCGGTATAGTGCATTCCCACCAAGGTAGTCAAATGCCCGAGTGAGCATGAGATCAAAAAATGAACTGAAATTGTATTTATAAAATGAAATCGTAAAGTCTTATGATTCCACGTCTTTTTACAATAATAAATTTTAAGAACACAATGCATTAGTTTTATACGATTGTTATTATTTTAATTTTCGGTTATTACTCAAATAAAAAAATCTATTATTCAATTACTAATAAAACAACTATTTTTTATTATTCTACGGTAAATTAGTGTAACAAAATGACAAATAGAGAATTTTGCCTGATTTCTTTAACCACCGATTTTGAGTGGAATCATAACCGTTTGACTCCACTAAGATTATAAATCCAGAGGACTTTAAGATTTCAATCGATTTCACTATTCAAAGTCTCACCATACAACTTGTACTTTTCACCTTAGTACGGTGAACTTCCACTATGCACCATGCACATTAGAATGATGTAGTTGAACAATTCACAACGCACCGCACACTATGTATGGTTCACTTTCATTATGCTCTATGCACAATTGGCCTAAGTACGGAGCACTTTTACTATAGACCATGCATGTTGTACCTTGTTACGGTGCACTATCAATATTCATGGTGAACCTGGATATTTAGTATTTCGACCATTCGCAATGCCACGAGCACCTTGGTACAGTGCAATTCCATTATGCGCATTACACGTCGGTATAGTGCATTCCCACCAAGGTAGTCAAATGCCCGAGTGAGCATGAGATCAAAAAATGAACTGAAATTGTATTTATAAAATGAAATCGTAAAGTCTTATGATTCCACGTCTTTTTACAATAATAAATTTTAAGAACACAATGCATTAGTTTTATACGATTGTTATTATTTTAATTTTCAGTTATTACTCAAATAAAAAAATCTATTATTCAATTACTAATAAAACAACTATTTTTTATTATTCTACGGTAAATTAGTGTAACAAAATGACAAATAGAGAATTTTGCCGATTTCTTTAACCACCGATTTTGAGTGGAATCATAACCGTTTGACTCCACTAAGATTATAAATCCGAGGACTTTAAGATTTCAATCGATTTCACTATTCAAAGTCTCACCATACAACTTGTACTTTTCACCTTAGTACGGTGAACTTCCACTATGCACCATGCACATTAGAATGATGTAGTTGAACAATTCACAACGCACCGCACACTATGTATGGTTCACTTTCATTATGCTCTATGCACAATTGGCCTAAGTACGGAGCACTTTTACTATAGACCATGCATGTTGTACCTTGTTACGGTGCACTATCAATATTCATGGTGAACCTGGATATTTAGTATTTCGACCATTCGCAATGCCACGAGCACCTTGGTACAGTGCAATTCCATTATGCGCATTACACGTCGGTATAGTGCATTCCCACCAAGGTAGTCAAATGCCCGAGTGAGCATGAGATCAAAAAATGAACTGAAATTGTATTTATAAAATGAAATCGTAAAGTCTTATGATTCCACGTCTTTTTACAATAATAAATTTTAAGAACACAATGCATTAGTTTTATACGATTGTTATTATTTTAATTTTCGAGTTATTACTCAAATAAAAAAATCTATTATTCAATTACTAATAAAACAACTATTTTTTATTATTCTACGGTAAATTAGTGTAACAAAATGACAAATAGAGAATTTTGCACTGATTTCTTTAACCACCGATTTTGAGTGGAATCATAACCGTTTGACTCCACTAAGATTATAAATCCAGAGGACTTTAAGATTTCAATCGATTTCACTATTCAAAGTCTCACCATACAACTTGTACTTTTCACCTTAGTACGGTGAACTTCCACTATGCACCATGCACATTAGAATGATGTAGTTGAACAATTCACAACGCACCGCACACTATGTATGGTTCACTTTCATTATGCTCTATGCACAATTGGCCTAAGTACGGAGCACTTTTACTATAGACCATGCATGTTGTACCTTGTTACGGTGCACTATCAATATTCATGGTGAACCTGGATATTTAGTATTTCGACCATTCGCAATGCCACGAGCACCTTGGTACAGTGCAATTCCATTATGCGCATTACACGTCGGTATAGTGCATTCCCACCAAGGTAGTCAAATGCCCGAGTGAGCATGAGATCAAAAAATGAACTGAAATTGTATTTATAAAATGAAATCGTAAAGTCTTATGATTCCACGTCTTTTTACAATAATAAATTTTAAGAACACAATGCATTAGTTTTATACGATTGTTATTATTTTAATTTTCAGTTATTACTCAAATAAAAAAATCTATTATTCAATTACTAATAAAACAACTATTTTTTATTATTCTACGGTAAATTAGTGTAACAAAATGACAAATAGAGAATTTTGCCTGATTTCTTTAACCACCGATTTTGAGTGGAATCATAACCGTTTGACTCCACTAAGATTATAAATCCAGAGGACTTTAAGATTTCGATCGATTTCACTATTCAAAGTCTCACCATACAACTTGTACTTTTCACCTTAGTACGGTGAACTTCCACTATGCACCATGCACATTAGAATGATGTAGTTGAACAATTCACAACGCACCGCACACTATGTATGGTTCACTTTCATTATGCTCTATGCACAATTGGCCTAAGTACAGAGCACTTTTACTATAGACCATGCATGTTGTACCTTGTTACGATGCATTATCAATATTCATGGTGAACCTGGATATTTTGTATTTCAACCATTCGCAATGCCACGAGCACCTTGGTACGGTGCAATTCCATTATGCGCATTACACGTCGGTATAGTGCATTCCCACCAAGGTAGTCAAATGCCCGAGTGAGCATGAGATTAAAAAATGAACTGAAATTGTATTTATAAAATGAAATCGTAAAGTCTTATGATTCCACGTCTTTTTACAATAATAAATTTTAAGAACACAATGCATTAGTTTTATACGATTGTTATTATTTTAATTTTCGAGTTATTACTCAAATAAAAAAATCTATTATTCAATTACTAATAAAACAACTATTTTTTATTATTCTACGGTAAATTAGTGTAACAAAATGACAAATAGAGAATTTTGCCTGATTTCTTTAACCACCGATTTTGAGTGGAATCATAACCGTTTGACTCCACTAAGATAATAAATCCAGAGGACTTTAAGATTTCAATCGATTTCACTATTTAGAGTCCCACCATACACCTTGTACTTTTCACCTTAGTACGGTGAACTTCCACTATGCACCATGCACATTAGAATGATGTAGTTGTACAATTCACAACGCACCGCGCACTATGGTATGATTCACTTTCATTATGCTCTATGCACAATTGGCCTAAGTACGGACCACTTTTACTATAAACCATGCATGTTGTACCTTGTTACGATGCACTATCAATATTCATGGTGAACCTGGATATTTTGTATTTCAACCATTCGCAATGCCACGAGCACCTTGGTACGGTGCAATTCCATTATGCACACTATACGTCGGTATAGTGCATTCCCACCAAGGTAGTCAAATGCCCGAGTGAGTATGAGATCAAAAAATGAACTGAAATTGTATTTATGAAATCAAATCGTAAAGTCGTAAGATTCCACGACTTTTAATCATAATAAATTTAAAGAACAAAATGCATTATTTTTGTACGATTGTTATTATTTTAATTTTCACTTATTACTCAAATAAAAAAAATCTATTATTCAATTACTAATAAAACACCTATTTTTTATTATTCTACGGTAAATTAGTGTAACAAAATGACAAATGGACAATTTTGCCTCGATTTCTTTAACCACCGATTTTGAGTGGAATCATAACCGTTTGACTCAAATAAGATTGTAAAACCGGAGGACTTTAAGATTTCTATCGATTTCACTATTTAGAGTCCCACCATACACCTTGTACTTTTCACCTTAGTACGGTGAACTTCCACTATGCACCATGCACATTAGAATTATGTAGTTGTAATATACAACACACCCCCCCCGAATGTTTTTTTTTTCTTTTATTTTATTTCTAATACACATAGTCTTAAAGACACTACCTTTTACTATAAACCATGCATGTTGTACCTTGTTACGATGCACTATCAATATTCATGGTGAACGTGGATATTTTGTATTTCAACCATTCGCAATGCCACGAGCACCTTGGTACGGTGCAATTCCGTTATGCACACTATACGTCGGTATAGTGCATTCCCACCAAGGTAGTCAAATGCCCGAGTGAGTATGAGATCAAAAAATGAACTGAAATTGTATTTATAAAATCAAATCGTAAAGTCGTAAGATTCCACGACTTTTTATAATAATAAATTTAAAGAACACAATGCATTAGTTTTATACGATTGTTATTATTTTAATTTTCGAGTTATTACTCAAATAAAAAAAATCTATTATTCCATTACTAATAAAACACCTATTTTTTATTATTCTACGGTAAATTAGTGTAACAAAATGACAAATGGACAATTTTGCCTCGATTTCTTTAACCACCGATTTTGAGTGGAATCATAACCGTTTGACATTAATAAGATTGTAAAACCAGAGGACTTTAAGATTTCGATCGATTTCACTATTCAGAGTCCCGCCATACACCTTGTACTTTTCACCTTAGTACGGTGAACTTCCACTATGCACCATGCACATTAGAATGATGTAGTTGTACAATTCACAACGCACCGCCCACTATGTTATGGTTCACTTTCATTATGCTCTATGCACAATTGGCCTAAGTACGGAGCACTTTTACTATAGACCATGCATGTTGTACCTTGTTACGGTGCACTATCAATATTCATGGTGAACCTGGATATTTAGTATTTCGACCATCACTCCCCCTCGAACACGCTGCCAGCTAGATAAATACCATTATCACCACGCAACCCACAGGTTATATCCCCCCCACCCCCAAATAAACGCAGAGACTATGTGAGAAAAAAAAAAAAAATTGAAATTGTATTTATAAAATCAAATCGTAAAGTCGTAAGATTCCACGACTTTTTATAATAATAAATTTAAAGAACACAATGCATTAGTTTTATACGATTGTTATTATTTTAATTTTCAGTTATTACTCAAATAAAAAAATCTATTATTCAATTACTAATAAAACACCTATTTTTTATTATTCTGCGGTAAATTAGTGTAACAAAATGACAAATGGACAATTTTGCCCGATTTCTTTAACCAAGGATTTTGAGTGGAATCATAACCGTTTGACATTAATAAGATTGTAAATCCAGAGGAGTTTAAGATTTGATCGATTTCACTATTCGAAGTCTCGCCATACAACT